>CAUYQG010204200.1:0-26884 GCA_963574415.1 Tarsius wallacei | reverse complement strand
AAGTGAAGATAAATTTCCGAAAATCCCAGGGCTATTTGGTTGCAGAGCCCAGAATAGAACAGGAGTCTCCTACATCCAAGGTCAGTGCGTAGACTGTTTTCCCCTATACCTGGCTCCTTTCTGCTCCTTCCCTCAGGGAGTGGCCTTTGGCCAAAGCTGGTCTCTGGAGCATGTGCATATCCTCAGTAATGAGTTATGGAATGCAGGCAATCAAGCAAAGCTGAAAACAATGTAGTTTCACTCTTAATCAATGTAATTGTAAACACCAGATAGAAATTTGAATGATTGCTTTGATCATAAAACTGGGTGGCTTGCTATGCTGCCCTGAGGTATGGATTCTTCACTGACCTGCCACCATCAGTGCCTCCTGCAAGTTCTAATAAACCAATGTCTTTCTCTGCTGGACCTCCAGGTGACTTCTTTAGAACAGGTGAACATTACATGCAAGCCCTCTCAGGTTTGCGGTTACCGTGTTACACCCCTTTTCTCCTCAATGGTTCTACTTGAAAATTAAATCTAAAACATGTAATGCAAAGCACATCATGGTGGATACAAAGTAACAGAAGCCTACTGTATGGTTTTTAAGGAGCACACAATCAAATAGAGGAACAAATGCTTTTTTAAAAGAATAAAAAGGACAGGGACTAATCATTGACCTGTAAAATACAGTTAAAATTTCCTGCAATATTCTCCCAACATATCTGTTCTTCCCCTTTCATAATTCTAGTTACATTCATCCCCTTCCATAGTGTCTGTCCCACTCATGCTCATAAATTTTCACACTTGAAACTTGCTTTGTCTTCTCGGGGACAGACTAAGCCTATCTTGGTCTCTTCTGTAAGAGAGAGTATTCCAGTATTTAGTAGAGGCACTCAATACACATTAGATAATTGAATTGAATGGAGCTTTTTTATAAGCCATGCAGATTTGCTTTTAAAATGGTAACTGTAGTTTTGTTTGTTCCTAAGGAGAAAAATCACTGCATACATTTTTTTCAATAAATGTTCTTTTTGCTTAATTTACTAGAATTTACTTCTTTTGCTTTTGAAAATATAACCCAAATTGATATACATGCTTGTTAGACTCTCTAGCTGATAAATAAGCCGGTTGACAAAATTAAGGAGGAACTTTGGTTATCACCATGTTGACTCTGGGGGAATATTCTGGGTAAGATGGAAGTCTTTCACTGCAAGGCATCTGTTGTTTTGCCTACATAGCACCCATTCCCATTTCTCTCTCAACGCTTTCAAGATTTTTTCTTTATCGGTGGTTTTGCTGATTTGATTCTCTTTATAAATAGTTTTTACTGGATATTATTTTCTTTATGCTTCCTCTGCTTGGAGTTTATTGACATCTTGGACATGTTGGTTTACAGTTTTGGCTGTTAATTTATTTTTGAATTTTTCTTTAACAACTTCATTTTTTAGAGCAGTTTTAGGTTCTACTGTAAAACTGAGAGGAAGGTATAGAGATATCCCACACACCCACTGCCCCAAAACGTGCATGGCCTCTGCCATCAACATCCCTCATCAGAGTACATTTGTCACCATTGATGAACCTACATTAACACATTGTTATTCCCCAAAGTCTATAGTTTGCATTAAGGTACCCTCTTCTGTGTATATTCTTTTTTTTTTTTTTTTGAGTTGGAGTCACACTCTATCATCCAGACTGGAGTGCAGTGGCCACTCCCAGCCACCGCAGCCTTGACCTGCTGGGCTCTGGTGATCCTTCCACCTCAGCCTTCCAAGTAGCTGAAAATACAGGCGCGTGCTACCACACCTGGCTAATTTTTTGATTTATTGTAGAGATGAGGTCTCGCCAAGTTGGCCAGGCGGGTCTCGAACCTGTGGGCTCAGGCAATCCACTCACCTCAGCCTCCCAAGGCACGGGATTATAGGCTGAACCACCGAGCCCGGCTCTTCTGTGTATATTCAATGGGTTCAAACAAAAGTGCTACACATATTTTCACTGCCCCCAAACTCCTCTGTGTTCTGCCTAATTACACCTCCCTTTTCCCCAACTCCTGGAAACCACTGGTGTTTTTCCTGTCTCTACAGTTTTAACTTTTCCAGAATGTCATATAGTTGGTATCATTCAGTTTGTAGCCATTTCAGATTGACTTTATCACTTAGCAATAAGCATTTAAGGTTTTTCCATATCTTTTCAATGCTTGATGGCTCATTTCCTTTTAGTGCTGAATAATATTCCACTGTTTGCATGTATCACAATCTATTTGTCCATTCACCTCCTAAAGGACATCTAAATTTTGTGTCTAATGAAGCACCTACCCCAGAAAAAAAAAATTTTTAATCGTAATGAAGTCCAATTTATCAATTCTTTCTTTCTTAGATTGCATCATCGATGTTGTGGGTAAAAAGTCATTGCCAAACCCAAGGTCATCTAGATATTCTTTCAGTTTTTCCTCTAGGAATTTTAATGTTTTATAGTTTACATTTAGGTCTGTGATCCATTTTGAGTTAATTTTTGTGAAGGGTGTAAAGCCTGTTTCGAGAATAATTTTTTTGGCATGTATATGTCCAGTTGTTCCAGCACCATTTGTTTAAAAGACTAACTTTTCTTCATTGTGTTACCTTTGCTTCTTTGTCAAAGACCAGTTGACTATATTTATATGGGACTAGTTCTGGGTTCTCTGCTTTCTTCAATTATTCTGTTCTTTTGCCACTATCACACTGTCTTGATTACAATAGCTTTGTAATACATCTTGAAGTCAGGTAATGTCAGTCCTTCAAGTTTGTTCTTCTCCTTCAATTTTGTGTTGGATATTCTGGGTCTTTTGTCTCTCCATATATACTTTAAAATTTCAGTTTGTTGGTATCTACAAAATAACTTGCTGGGATTTTGACTGGGATTGCACTGAATTTATAAACTGAATTGGTAAGAGCCGATGTCTTGATAATATTGAGACTTTCTATACATAAAAATATAATATCTCTCCATTTATTTAGTTCTTCTATGTCTTTCAACAAAGTTTTGTGGTTTTCCATATATAGAGCTTGTACACATGTTGTTAGATGTATATCTACTTTATTTTGGGTAGATTGCTAATATAAATGGTATTGAGTTTTTAGTTTCAAATTCCACTTGCTCATTGCAGATATGCAGGAAAGTGATTGACTTTTGCATATTAACTGTGCATCCTGAAATGTTATAATTCTTCTTAGTTCTAGACTTCTAGGAGTTTGTTGATTCTTTTGGATTTTCTGCATAGACAATCATGACGTCTGCAAAAACAAAAAAACATAATTTCTTTTTTTTTGCATTTTAAAAATCGATTTAGTTGACATATAATTGTACCTATTTATGAGGTACATAGTGATGTTACAATACTGGTCTCTGATTTGTATAGTGTTCAGATTAAGGTAATTTAGCATATCAATCATCTCAAGCATTTTTAACTTCTTTGTCTTCAGAAAATGCAATATCCTTTTTCCAGCTATTTGAAACTATATATATAGCCATAGACATTCTATAGTGTTATAGAGTACTAGAACCAATTTCACCTATCTAGCTGTAATTTTGTATTCTTTAGCCAATAGCTTTCTATTCCCCTCTTTACATTCTCCTTCCCAGCCTCTAGTAGTCTCTGTTCTACTTTTTACTTCTATGAGAGCTACTTTTTGAAGCTTTCACATATGAGTGAGAAAATGCAGTGTTTAATTTTCTGTTCCTGGCTTATTTCACTTAACATGAATGTCCTCCAGTTTCATCCATGTTGCTGCAAAAGATAGGATTTCATTCTTTTTTAACGGCTGAGTAGTATACCATTATGTATATATACTGCATTTTCTTTATGTGTTCATCTGTTGTTGGATATCTAGGTTGATTCCATTTCTTGACCATTGAGAATAGTGCTGCAATAAACATAGAGGTGCAGATGTGTCATCAATATATTGTCTCCTTTCCTTTGAATAAATTTCTAGTAGTAGGATTACTAGATCATAAATGACTAGTAGTGGGATTAGTAGTTCTATTTGTAGTTTTTTGAGGGACCTCCATATTGTTTTCCATATTCACTATATTAGTTTGCATTCCCTTTTCTCCACATCCTTGCCAGTGTTTGTTATTACTTTTGTCTTTTGATAATTGCCGTTCTAATTGGTGTGAGATGATATCTAATTGTAGTTTTGATTTGCATTTCCCTGATGATTAGTGATGCTGACCATGTGTATGTCTTCTTTTAAGAAACGTCTGTTCAGATCATTCTGATTTTTTCTGTTTTTTTCTTGTTTCAGGTGAATGAATAAATTTGGTACTTGCTACCTTATTTTACTTGTAGGCAAAAGTCTTACTTACTTATTTCTAAGTGAAGACCTATTGAACATTGGGTCTGACAGAGGTTTTGCTAATGGGAATATTGCTGCTACTAACTGGAAGATTAAACCTCATTTTTTTTTTTTTTTTACCCAATAACCTCTTTGAATTGTTAAAGAAAATATCAATGAGAGGTTATTCGAGATAAAACAACAACTAATGACTCTTGTTCTTTCTTGTAATCTACTTTCAAAAGTGTAGAAGAAGAATCATTAGAATGAGAAGTGCGGTATTGAAATCTGGGGCAACTTTTCATGTACTGTGGCCTTTAGGGGGGAAAACATTATTTTTGTTATAAAGAGATGCAAACCTGAGCAAGAGAGGCCCTGTTCTAATTCCTTTGCTTTTGAGGGACCTCTGTCACTTTTCTGGTCACATTTCTCACTAAGGAGGAGGAGTCTGAGGAGTCAGGTAGCCTGCAACCCCCTACCCACCATGTCCTAGGTTCCCAGAACCATAGGATTCCCTACTCAGATGGCTTTGAGGTTGTTCTAGGGCCTGTATGAGGCTCCTACTTCCACTGACCTTCCGGGGGTAGACTATAGTTCTGATTAGCACATCTTAGACCGAGGAGTGACTAATAGCCTGTGGATAGAGCCTGAACTTGAGGCCTGAGGGGGTCATGTGTATGCTAGGGAGGAGCTCATGGTACTGTTCAGATCATAGGTAAGAACCGTAGGGGAATAGACAAGCGTCTGGTCTTTCCATCACCATGAGAATCTGAGAATTCAAACCTGGCCTGCCATGTTGTTATAATAGTATATTTGCAAAGGTAGGGGAATGGATGCTATTTTAAAAAAAGGTTTGTTTGTTAAAATTATAACTCTACGATATTTAGACATAAATTAATCTCCATTTGTACTCTTGTTTTGGGCTCCACAAACATTAGATGTGGCCCTGCTTAGAATCACAAGTGATTTTCCAGAGCTCTCTGTTAATGAAGAATTGTAGAAAGGAAGACAGATGGACTCTCTAGTGCTTTTTTCTCTCTGGCTATTAATGAGGAATAAATATAAATGGCTGGACTTATAGCCCCGAAACCTGATCAGTCATGTTTAGTGATTGGGAAGCTTCTCCCTACTATAGATCTTTTCTCTGAGAAGATTTTGTAAAATAAGATTTTAATGTGCTTTGAAAATTGGTTCAGTCCATAGGTGTCTGCTATGTTTTCATTGGAAATGTGAAGAAAAAAGTGGTCTAGAATGAGGAATGCTATAGACAATAAATAATGCTCTTGGTCACCTCAGGAGATTTATTTTTTATTTATTTATTTATTTGTTTTTGAGTTGGAGTCTCACTCTGTCACCCAGACTGGAGTGCAGTGGCTGCTCCCGGCCACTGCAGCCTCGACCTGCTGGGCTCCGGCGATCCTTCCGCCTCAACCTTCTAAGTAGTTGGAGCTACAGGCATGCGCTACCACATCTGGTTAATTTTTGATTTATTGTAGAGATGAGGTCTTGCCAAGTTGCCCAGGTGGGTCTCGAACCCGCGGGCTCAGGTAATCCACTCACCTCGGCCTATCAAAGTGCTGGAATTACAGGCTGAGCCACCGAGCCCGGCCCCCTCAGGAGATTCAAAGTGACTTTTAAAAGTGTTTTAAAATTTTGTAAATGCCCTTTTGTTTTAGCAACATGATTGCACTAGTTTTTAGCTGTTCTATGTTAAAGTAGCTTAAAAATTTAGAGCACTTCATAATCCAATGCATAATAACATGTTGAAATCCGCATAGACATGTGATATATATAATTCCATTTCAATGACTTGTTTCTTATCATTCTTAACACAATATATACCTCCTTACCAAAACAACGGGGTCTCATTAAATTTTACCAACAATCAGAAACTTCAGATGTTTCACCAAAATTTTAAAATCGAAGACTAACAAGCACTATTTCATACAGGCCTAAAATAACTGGTGATGTAAAACATAATTCATTTTTGAAATTTTGCTCCCACTTAGCTTGATGTCCTGTTGTAATGTAAGAACAGAGCATGAGTAACAGTAAGTTTTTGATGACATTTAAGTACTTAAATCAAAGCGATGTTAAATTTTTTGTGTATGTGTGCAAAAAGATACCAGGGCCTCTTTGGTCAAGGGAAAGAGTTTAAAATGGTAATACAGAATTCGGTATCAGCCGATCTGGATCAGAGTTTAGACTTTACATTTAGCTTTTCTCTGACCTCAGTTTCTCTTTCTGAGTACAATAAATGTAACCTATTTTGTGGGGTGGACTGAAATATAAGACAATTGTTCAAAAAGTACTTGTAAATTCTAAAATTTACATAACACTCTGCAAGTGTTAATCCTTAATAATGTTGCTCCTTTGGGTGAGGGAGGGAGAAGGAAATAAACTTATAATAAGCATCATCTGTGCAACTGGCCTGTGCTTGGCCTATGTCATCACAATCCCAAGAGACAGAGGTTGTTTTTCTTATTTTACAGTTGAAGAGATTGAGAGATGAAGCAATCTGCTCAGGATCACAGATTTTGTGAATCTGACTGAAGGCGAAGTCTGTGTGTTCTCCCTCAACACCATTTGGTAATTTATATTTTTGTGTGTTAATTTTTCGTGAAATAAATTCAAGAGAAATATTCTTCCTTCTTCCTTTCCTTCCTTCCAAAATATGCAGGCTCACTAAAACCTTTTCAGTGTAGACTGTGTCTTAAAGGATGAATACATTACCAAGTGGACAGGAAGTGAGAGAGAATTTCAAGAAGGAAAGTCATTTGCAAATTCAGAGACTCAGGGCCTGTTGTACTCAAAGGATTGCCAGCAATTTAGTGTGATTAGTGCTCATGTTCTGTATATGTATGGGGAAGGGGCTAGGAAGTAGAGTTATAGGAGATGAAGCTTGAGACACAGGTAGGAGCTAGAAGACGAGAAAGGGACTTGTCAGCCACATCATGGACTTGGGAATGGATTCTACTGGGGACAGAGAGTCATCATGGATTCTCCCAATTCTTAGGGAAAATGTAATTATGCAGTCATCCATAATTATGTTTCCACTATGAATCTCACAAAATAAATTTACTAAACTTACTATATTTGACTTAGAAAAGTATAGAAAATGAAATTTCCTCTAAAGATCTTCATGGTAATGCCCAATACCCAGTTTTAAGATTTCCAGCCCAGTACTCACTGTCTAGTCTCTATTAAACTATGCCAACCTCTTTTAGTATTGAGTTTGTACTTTCTGCTGGGAGAAAACCTCAAATTCAGTTTCTGGTACTATAGTTCCTGTTTGCAGCCAACTCTCATTTACTTCATCATTTCCCTGTTTTGTTCATTTAATTTAAATCCACACTGGTGATGAAGGATCATTTTGGTATCAGAAATAGTTAGAAATCATCATGGTCTCTGTGGAAATGTATTCTGACCATGAGAAATGAATGTGAACAGCTGAAGTCCAGTTAAGCAGGGTATCTGTAACATTCCCAAAGGCTCAAGAGACTGACTATACAAACAATAGCCAGATCATATATTCAAATAGGATTCTGACCTGTGACCTGCAGCAGCCTCCCCAGGAGGTCAAACCACAACCTGAAGCAACCAGTCTGCAAAGCCAAACCACAACTTTGGTAGCACTTGGCCCAAAAATGGCAAGGACTTTCCCATAACTGATGGCTTCCCTCATGTTTCTCTCTGCTTCCAATGTAAGACCATCCAGAAAAAACAAATTATGCTCCCCTAAACAATCAAATGTGATGCCCCACTTCTAGTGATTCTGCCCTCAGCCTTCCCAGGCCAACAGCCTCCCCTCAGGGTGGAGACTTCTTTATTTCTGTATAAAGCTTTCCAGCTCTTCTGCCTGCTTTTGAATCTCTGCCAAATGCAAGCGACAGTGGCTGACTCCCTTGTTACAGCAAGCTCCGAATAAATAGCTTTGCTTGTTCTCATTTGGGCAGCCTTCCTTTATTTTCACAGGCTCTTTCAGTAAATGGATATTTGCTGACCAGGTGGGTGGTTCTAGGCACAGAAATTATCACCACAATCTCCCTAGTGAGAGGATTTGGCACTTGTATCTGAAGGGATTCTTTAAATTTAGGTTTTAAACTCAGGCAATAAAAAAGATGAAATGATGTGAACTATACAAGCTAATTGACCAGGTAACAAAAAATACACACATACATATACGAAACTAACTACAGTGAAGACGTGATGTATATTTGGTATTAATTTAGTTCTCCTATACTAGGAGATTAGTGGACTTGTTAAATCTCTGCCCTGTTCTGTATTGATTCCCTTCTTTCTTTAATGTGGTCTCTGTTTCTGGCTGACCTTATGCTGGATCTTGTCAGATCCTCTCTGGCAAAATGCTGCTTTGCTGACTTTTCTTAAAAATGGCTTCTTTACTTAAAATGGTGATGATGATTGGGTTATGGAACTGGAAAAAACCAACAACAAAAACCTTAATTTCTTGCTTTACCTAACAACAAAAAATATTCTCCTCACTATGTAGAAGTAACTAATAATTTCTCTTCTTTGGTCCTATGAAAACTCTGTAGAATTCGGGGATTGAAAAAAAAAAAACTTGTCTACTTTTTAGGGCTTCTTTGGTTCTAAGGGATCTATATCTCCCTTACATTATTTTGTTTTTTCATCCCTCCTTTTTTCTCCATTCCTCTAACTGCTCTTTCCATGGGTCTTTCCCTCTTCTTTCCCATAACTGCATCATAACAGATATTGATATCAGAAATTTGTATATTCACATATAGTGAAAATGGGTCAGTGTCTGCAATAGACGTTCTACCTGACCTAAGGCTGACAATTCTAAAATTATTAAACTAAAGAAGGCATTTTCCAGAAGTTTAAAATGCTTTGTTGTGGTTGGTACTTTTGGCTAATAAGGTTTTTTTGTTTGTTTGTTTTGTCTTTTGATTAATTTTTTGCAAGATATATTCTCTCCCTTTTAAGAAGAGAACTCCATGAGGACAAGGATTGTATCCTATAGAATTAATTGTGTAGCAGAGTTGCTAAGAATATAGTGGACATATGCTTTGTATTCTCAACATGGTTTCCTTTGACACATCACTTTTTACCCATTTAAAATGCTCCTTTTGAGAATTTAAAGCCAGCAACTCTGCCTTATTTCTTACAACCATCATGCCCTCCTGCCACTCTCTCCATCCCAGGCACAAGGAAAGACACATGATCAGCCCACACCAACCAGAGCACTTGTCCCTTGTAATAGGGGTTGGTCCAAGAGCCACCCCGAAGGATATGTGGAATGGGCTGGCTGCCTCTTAGCTTCTAAAGGCAGGAGTATGTCATCCATTTGTATGCATATCCATGGAACCTAGCACAGCACTTGGCCTGGAATCAGCACCCCAAAATGTTTAGAGAATGAATCTTGGAGATGATGGAAAACTGTGAAGAGAGTGGAAGTCTCCTTTCTAGACATCAAATATTTCTTTCCTCCTCTCATTCTCTCCATGTCTTCTTGCATTGCTTCTTCGAATTGGCATTCTTTTTTTTTTGCTAGAACATCTCAGTTTAGAGACAGACACATTGCTAAGGAAAAGATCCACTTTCACATTCTCTTTCCCCTGTTGCTGACTGACTTAAGGGACCACCACTGCTGGCTTCGGCTGACCATTTGAGCCTCTGCTGTGGGCCCTGCTGCAGACATTTGTGCAAGGTCTGTGCCGTCTTAATGAAACAGGTGTTACACCTCTCTCCCAACCTGTCCACCTCCAAGCAGTAGCCCTTGACTCTCTAGCCACAGAATTTGCTTGTGTCCAGCTACTACTTCCCACATCGCTCATCAAGTTGGGGAGAAAATCCATCTGTGGCTACCTTTACTCATCACAGATAAAATTTCTTTGAAAATTTAAGAAAAGAACAATTGAAAAGAAAATATTCTTTTAAAATACAAATGCACTTTTGATAATTTTTTATTAAATTGCTACTGAGGCCAATTTCAAAAGAATCTATTTGAATTTTAACTTGTCTCTCTTACAGTGTGATAGTGATTACAACACTGAAAACTAGTCTAGAAGTGTGAAGGGGCGAAAACAAGTAGGGATGTGTGTGTGTGTGTGTGTGTGTGTGTGTGTGTGCATGTGTATGCACATGTGCATTATTGGAGAGATGGATTAATATCCAAGGTCAGAACTGAATGTAAGCGTTCATTTTCACACTGATTCTCATCAGCTTCCATAGTGCATAGCCTAAAGGTGGTGCTCAGTGATTAGTTTGAAAAAATGAACAAACCTACTATTGTCCAGATTCTGTGAAAGGCACTTCTTAAAAACAACTTTATTGTGATATAATTGCATATACTTAATGAACACAATGTATACAATGTGATGAGTCTGAACATATGCATGCACCTTTGGTACCATCACTACAACCAAGGTAATAAATATACCCACCACTTCCAGAAGTTTCCTTGTGAGGTTTAGCTTTCTTATTACTTTTTTTTTTGTGATAAGAGCGTTTAGTATAAGGTCTACCTGCTTAAATTCTGAAAGCACAATACTATATTGTTAACTATAGATACTGTGTGGTACAGCAGATCTCTAGCACTTATTCATTTTTATAGCTGTAATGTTATACTCATTGAATATACTAGGGCAGAAAATTAAGTTCGTGAACTCATCCTAGAAAAAGTGTTACATATCTCATTGCTCAATATCACTATGGTCACCTTCAAAGTACTACCCTTGGGAAGTTATGCACTGATGCCAGCACCTACTGTACCCATCAAAACAATTTTGGAACTCTTTTGCTGCAATAGCCATCAGAGCTGTTGAATGTCATCAAAATATCTCCCTTTAAATATTTCCTTTTTCTTCAGATAAAGAAAAAAGTCATTGGGGGCCAGACTGGTGAATAGGGAGGGTTTTCCAATACAGATATTTGTTTACTGACTAGAAACTCCCTCAGAGACAGTGCTGTGTGAACTGGTGCATTGTCATGATGCAAGAGCTCCTTTGAGGCCAACTTTCTCATGTGAAGATTTTCAGTTAAGATTTTCCTGTTTCTCTATTGATGTTTATTTGATCTGCTATGCTTCTCACAGTTAGCTGATGAATTTGATGCACAATTTGATGGTTTTTTGCAATGTTTTCATCAGTTCTGCTCGTTACTGGCTGTCCTGAACTTTCTTCGTCAGGGACGCTTTCTATCCCCTCAGGAAAACATTTAATCCATTTGTACACTGTGATTATCTTCATGGCATTATTCTCAAAAAACTTGGACTAACGTTCCTGACTTCTCTTCCACTCTTGCCAAGTTGATCAAGAAATTTAATGTTTGTTTGCTGCTCTAATTCAAACTCTAACATTCTCACAATGACAGCTCTAATGGCCATTCTAGAAAAAGAGTTCCAAAATTAAGTGAATCAGAGAACAAATACTGCATGATTTCACTTATATGATGTATCAAAAATGGTCAAACTTAAAAGAGCAGAAAATAGAATGGTGGTTGGTGGGGAATGGAAGAAGTCTAGACTATTTTTTAGTCCTGTAATCACTATAGGAATGTATGAAAGACTAGTTAAGATTCAAATAGATCCCTTTGAAACTGGGCTTAGTGGGAACTTTGTAAGAAATTATCAAAAGTACATTTGTACGTTCATGGGTATAAAGTTACAGTTATAAAGATGAATAAATTCTAAAGATTTGCCTGGCACTTTTATTTTTGATATTTCTTTTAATCCTCACAACATCACTTCAACTTTTTAAAAAAATCATCATTCACATTTTCATAGTTGAAGAGATCAGGGCTTGGAGAGGTTAAAACAAGGCTGTGGAAACACTTTGCATTTGGAGAGGTCTGTGTAAATTTCCAACTTCAGCCCTTTTGTAGAACCGTGATCTTGAGCAAGTCTCTTAACCACTCCATTGCAATTTTCTTACTTATAAAATGAGAAAATTAATAGATACATTGCAGGATTATTGTGAGGATTAGAAATAATAAATGCAAAAGTCCATCATATGCTAGATAATAATGGCATTTAGAAGGCAACCCATCGACTAAGTAAAAGATCTGGGTCAGGCTCAGTGGCTCAGCCTATAATCCCAGCACATTGGGAGGCCGAAGGGAGGGTTCGAGAATAGACTGGGCAACTTGGCAAGACCTCGTCTCTGAAATAAATAAAAAATTAGCCAGGTGTGGTAGTGTGGGCCTGTAGTTCCCGCTACTTGGAAGGCTGAGGCAGGAGGATCACTGGAACCCAGTAGGTCGATGCTGGGGTGGTGGTGAGCATGCTACTGCACTCCAGCTTGGGTGAATGCGTGAGACTCCAACTAAAAAAAAAAAAAAAAAAAAGATCTGGTATTCAAACCAGGTGTATCTAGCTCCACAACTGAAAGAAGAACACAAACTTCATAGATGTTGCAATCTGGCTAATAGAGCATTTAAATTTACTTTTTAGGATTCTGCCAGATGAAAATTTATTTGCAGAAATCATGATAGTTGTATCCACGTGCTGTTTATCTTAAAGGATACTATAGATAGAAGCCATTCTTTGTGTTGGGTGGTCTTTATATTTCTTAATCATTTACAACACTTAAGTGTATTTTTTGCACATAGTGGTCAATTAATTTACAAATTGTTTTCTAGTATAAGCATTATTGAAGTTAACATCTATTGGCTATGTCCCGTGTTTGAGATCAGTGTTTCCTTGTTCTATAGAGAACCTGGGGTCAAGTGGATGAAAAACCAGTTGAATATCTTAATTTGAGACAGAGTAGCAATTTTTAAATACTATGTGTATATCTATGTGTGTATATATATATTTATATATGACAAATATGAATCAGTATTTATTGAGATACAGAAAAGATTTTCCAGTTGTGCCAGATACTAATATAATTTGTTTCTCAAAGAAAACTTAATAAATATCTAAAATAGAATCTTTTCTTACTCTTAAAATCTTACTTGGTGACTGTAAGAAATGTCTTTAAAACTGTATGAAATAATAAAGATTGAGGTATTTGGACGAGAAGCTTGTCAGATAACTGATCATCAAACACAGCAATCATCATAGAGAACATCAATACAAAGCTATTCTAAATTATAAAATTCATAAATCAGGGAATGGCTTTGTATGCACAAACCAGAGACTCACTTTACAAGATTTTTGATCCTCCATAAATTCCTTTGTTTCAGAGGATTGTATATTGATTGTGTTCCGCAAAAATGATCTTACTCATGTAATGTAACTATTGCAGTTTAAAATTTACTATTATCTTTTTAATCGTTATTTCTTCTATTCTTTAATCTATAGAAGTTACTTTAATGACTAGAAAACTCAACCAAGTAAAATAGAAAAGATTACCTGGAAGGATAAAAAATAATTATATATAATATTATACATTATGGTATTTGACATAAATTGATAATAATTTTTAGATAAAAATAAGATTACAGATTACAAGACTTATTATATGCAATCCATTATTTTCTGGGTACAATAGCAATAAGAGATGAACATATTTTTCTCCTTATGGTCTTTTGATCTAGTTGAAGAAAGAGGATGTAAATTTACTAAAAGAAGTGTGACAGTATATAAAGTAAGAAGTTTTTCAGTGCAAGAAAATGTTAAAAGAATTGGATAAAGGCCAAGTGTCTGTAATCCCAGCACTTTGGGATGCCAAGGAGGGAGGATTGCTTGAGTCCAGGAGTTGAAGACCAGTTTGGGCAACATAATGAGATCTTGCCTCTACAACAAACCAAAAAATTAACTGGTCGTCGTAGTGCATACTTGTAGTCCCAGCCACTCAGGCTGACTTGTGAAGTCACTAGACCCAGGAGTTTGAGGCTATGGTGAGCCATGATCATGCCACTACACTATAACCTGGGCAGCAAAGTGAGACTCCAACTCAAAAAAAAAAAAAGGATACATACATAAATTGATAAATTATCATATAATTTGGAAATTATTTGATAGACAAGAAGGATACAGAGGGAGATCTTATTGTGAGAATTCTTCATGAAGAGAAAAAAATTGAATTAAGTCTTGAAGTATGGCTAGCTTGCAGTTAGACTTAACTGTTGGTTTTTTCATTAGGCAAATGTTCTCGTTACCATCATAAATATATCCTAAACCTTTGATGCACATTTTGTCACTAAATTTTGACATTATCCTATTAGTGAATTGTAGTTTCTCTTAAGTATGATTAAAAAATATTTGTCACCTGCTCTTTATTGTATTTTTAATCTGATTACAAAAGTGCTATATACCAATTATAGATATATTATAATCTATATATGAGATCCAACAATTAAGCTCACAAACTCATACTAGAAAAAATACTACATACCTTATTACTGAATATCTCTATGGTCACCTTTGAAGTACTCCCCTTGGGAAGCTATGCACTGATGCCAGCACCTAGTCCACCCATCAAAGCAGTTTTGGAACTCTTTTTCTGCAATGGCCATCAGAGCTGTTGTTGTATTACCCTTGATGTCCTGAACTTCGTCAAATGTCTTCCTTTCAATATTTTCTTTATCTTCAGGTAAAGAGAAAGTCACTGAGGGCCAGATCAGGTGAGTATGGAGGGTATTCCATACAGTTATTTGTACAATGCTGCCAACGTAAGGACAGGTGGCAAATTCACAAACTTATTTCAACAAATAACAAATAATGATGACAGCTCTGATAAAGAAGGTGCTACCTAACTCCTACCATTGAACACGTAGGCATATTTTCTTAAATATGTTTTTGTATATATATACAAATATTTTTTATTTTCTGATTAAACAACTTTTTCTTTCCTGGACTGTTTATCAGAATATTATTTGTTCTTTTTCTGATCACAAAAGTAATAATGTATACTTGGTATAAAATACATTATGTATATAATGCATAGAAAGTGATTCCCTGTGATAACTACATTAATATTCCTAGACTGGTGCTAACAATTTTACAACAAACTTTTCAGAGTTTGAAAACTCTCAAGGCAGAAGATTATATAGCCATAGGGGGATGGTGAGGATTATAGCATGCTTGTGAATGCCCACTCCATCTACAGTGCTCAAATTCAAACCTTGGTGAACAATGACCAAACAAAATACATGACCAGGTTGTGTTTGGTCCTGCAATATTCTGTTTGCAACACCAATGTAAATAAAATGGCATGAACATTTTATAACTCTCTTCCTTTTAGCTTTATATAAGAATATCTCATGTCATTGCAGTTTCTTTGTAAATATGATTTTTCTGGCTCCAAAATATTTCAAGTTATTATGTTGTGATTTACCTAAGTATTTCATTTCTATTATTATTAGGCATTTTTGTTTTTCTAAATTTTATGGTGTGCCTAAAGCTTTGCCCACTTGGAGGTTTAACACAAATTCAAAAACCCCAAAATGAAGTCATCACCATTTCTACCCAAACTGTTCCTTTGTCAAAGTTTCCCGTCTCAGTGTAATACAATTTAATGGAATATTTTCAAACCCCCATGCTATCCCCTTTGCAAATTTCCAAGCCTCTGAGCTTTTTTTGGTGAGAGGGTGGGGTGGCAGAGGTGTCTACATTTCTCCTAATTTCTGCTACATGAGTCTCATTCCTTTCTCTCAGTTCTCATGACTACTTTCCACACCCCTTACTCCATCTCCTTTCTCTTCCCCTCTATCCAACAGCACTCTATAAGACCATTACAGTATACAGCAGATTTGAAAGTACAATAAACCTTACAATTAAATATTTAGACATCTTTGTTTTCCTCTGACATGTCCTTGCCTGCCACAGGGTATTTCTCTTGGGTGGACTTTCCCTCTAGTCCCCATTAAGATCTCTGCTCTCTCCCTGTTCCCAGACCCTGAAAATATCACCCAACAAGGAGTTCAAGGAAACTCTAAATTCATCTTTCTTTCTTAAGCAATAGAATTCACTTTTTTTTTTTGCCTTTGCTCATTCAGATTCATGAACTGTAAACAGTTAGATGCTGTACTAGGATTGAGAAGAAAATTATGAATAAGACACGACACCCAGTCTTAACTTTTTGGAGCTTGTCTCTACCTCCTCCTTGCTCTTGGCTCTGTCCTTATGGCCACAACTCTTTCCTAAGTCATCATCTTCTCTTGGACACAATCATAGCCTTCTAGGTAGACACTTGCTTCTAAGCTTGCTCACCTTCAGATCTTTTCCCCTCTTCCTTTCTGCCTTCACTGCTGCAAGAACAACCTTTTAAACATGAGACCTACCTGGAATCTCTTTGGTAAGTACCTACTGCATGTAATCAGCACCAAAATTACTTAAATGGTTTACTCTCTCTTAACTCTGAACTGTTCACTATGGTAATGTTGGTCTGTACTTTCTTCCATCATATCTTACCTGGCTGACTCAGGCAAGTCCTTCAAGACACAGCATTAATTTGTCTTTCTCAGGCAAGTCTTAGATAAGATTACATTCCTATCTAATTAGATGTCCCATCTGTAGTTTGCAATTTCCATTTCATAGCACCCTTCACATTTAAAATTATTTTCGAGTAAAGTTTTTAAGATACATTTTTAAATTTGGGACTTAAGAATTTGAACACTGTGTAGACCTTTGTCAACTGCCATTTAAAGAGGTGACAGTTATATCCCATCAGGAATGCCATATTTTCAGGAAGGTTTTAAAAAACTTACATTTGGGCTTGAGATTTTCTTAAATAATCTACCTCTTGATTTATATTGAAATCACTTCTTCTTGCCACATTTAAATGTATATGAGAAGATTTAATATATAAATGCGTTTTATAATATGCGTTCAGAAATGCAGGTTTTCTTTCATCTGAAAACAAAGATAGCTGTAAATGCTTTATGTGCTTTAAAGAATTGTTGATGGACTCCGCCAAGTATGTATTTACAGAAGAGTTATTATGATAAATGCTACCCATCCTTCCCCAGCAGAATGATGTTATCTCTGAATTTTTATAAACACAGGTGGATGATAAATTTCCAGAGTGGATTAGCTAATTGGCAAGTACATAGGGTTTCAGCAGCACCAAATATAATAATTACATGTTTAGGTATAAAGGGCAGATAATAGACTTAACTCTTTCTTGGCTGAGAGTATGTTCCACTCGGCTGTATCCCCTGGGATATTATTCTGCTGCAGGAAAACTCACAAGTCCTACACTGAAGTGTGCCTTTGGATAAACTCTTGATTTTTACCTTATTAAAAAAAAATCTAACCCCTGTATACTGAGTCATGCCTCTTAACTCCTCATAGAGTAAAGTTTCTAAGACTACATGTTTGCCAGTGTCAGCCCAGAATTTGTACTGCCCTTGATTTAAATGAATGAGAAGTAGAGCTGACGTCACAACAGACAGGAAAGTTTTTGCTTCAGTAGGTTTAGAGTATCCAATTTCTATTTATTCATTCATTATTAACTTTCCTTGCTTATTATTTGGTTTCCTGGTGGGATACACAGGGTTGTTCCAGCTCATTCCCTGAAGGTTTACATTCTTTCTTGGTAGAGAACAGTTTTATTTCTTTAGTAGCATCTCTTTTGTTTTATATAACCTCGAATGATATTTTCAACTCTCTTCTGATCAGTTGCACTTTAAAAGAAAGAAATATTGTGCTAAAACTAAAGAGACTTTGAAGCAGCAGAACATCCATAATTCATGCCAAGGAGGGGTTGACAAGACCTTCTCTGGGACCAATAGATTTTAATGTGTTTGAAAAGCTCAGATTTTCAGAAGGCAATTGCATAAATGTTCTTTCAGATTTGTAAGCTTGATCAATTTGCTTAGATATTTTTAGATAGGGCAACTTTATAAATATCTTTTGTTTCAAACATCAAAACAAAATCAAAAGTGGGAGCATGTTGCTTTGACTTTTTTTCTCTGCTAGTGGGGATTAGAGAAACAGCTGCAGTGTAGACAGGGCTCGCTGTACCTTTTGGCAGGGTCTATGTTAAACCCGACATCTATCCCTGCCTGTCTTGGGACTCTCAACAGAGAAAGGTGGTAAGGTTTCACATTATCAGACTGTGTGTTCTCAGGAGAAATGACTGGTAGTAGTTCTGGGGTAGATTATTTAGGAACTCTGCTTGGATAGAAGTTAAGCGGGGAATGAGTGCTGAGTGTGCGAGTTTGGATGAAGTGGGTGAGAAGCTAAGCATTTGCACTCAGGTCATTTGCCCTGAAGATGAAAGAGGTGATTTGGGGAGAGGACAATTATTGAGCACCTCCAAAGAGGAAGGTGCTATGTTTTACACGCACATTTCTAGTCGATGTTCAACATTACCCTGGAAGTGGATATTTTGATGTTGAAGGAGCTGAAAGCCAAAGGGGTTGAGTAACTTGCTTGTGGTTACGCAGCCAGTAAATGACAGCACTGGACTCTGACTTATAAGTCCTGATCTTTCTGAGATACTACACCAGGGAAGCTCAGGAACTGCCCATCTCTAATTCTTGATTCTTTGTCAAGTTCAAAGATAGTAATAATATCTCTTTGTAGGCAGAGGAATGGGTTTTCCTCTTCTAGGTATTGTCGAGGTATTGACATGCAGCTTCTCTGATGACAGAGCAGGCACCTCAGGTGTGGATCTGAACTGACACAACTTCATTGCTGCTTACAAACTTGTCCTCCCTTCTTCTTACCCTTCCTCATTGCTTTGTCAATTAAGCATCTCTCCTGACGGACTACTTTTTCGCAGGCCATCCTGGGATTCTTTTATAATTACTTGTTTTCCCACACTTACTGCTAGTTCCTTGGTGGTGGGATAATACCCTTGATCACTGTTAGAGTCTCCAGAACTAGGACAGTGTATGGCATTCAGCAGGCATTCAGGGTATCTGGCCATAGGCACAGCAGAATCAGGGGCAGCTGGGGAGGGTGAGTTGGAAGCCCACTGTGATCCTAGTTACTCCACATAATCATGTGATCTCACTATGTGAACACAGCTTCCAGACAAGTCCCCAACTTCTTTTTCCTACGAGATGACTGCTCTTAACTCAATACTTGTTGAATGTCACTGTAGTGTCACTTGAGTAGCTGTTTAGATATAAAGGGATAAAAATACACACTTTACAAATGGAAATGACTATATATTTTTCCTTTTATTTCTTTTCTCTTATATTTCCTTGTCTTTTCTTCTCTTCTTAAAAAATTTAAAGTATTTTTTTCCTGGTTTCTTACTTGTTATTTTTCTTTTCTTTTTTTGATTCAGGGGTACATGTGCAGGTTTGTTAAATAGGTATATTGAACAATGGTGAGGGCTGAGCTTCTATTGAGTCGGTCAACCAGGTGGCAGGCATAATACCCAATGGGTGGTTTTCAACCATTACCTGACTCCCTCCTGCCTCCCTTTAGTATCCCCCAGTGCCTGTTGTTCCCATCCTTATGGCCATGTGTATTCAGTGTTTAGCTCTCACTTATAAGTGAGAATATGTGGTATTTAGTTTTCCATTTCTGTGATAATTTGCTTAGAATGATGGTCTCCAGTTGCATCCATGTTGCTGCAAGGGACATGATTTTGGTTTTTTTAAAGGTTGTGTTGTATTCCATGGTGTACATGTATCACATTTTCTTTATCCAGTTCACCATTGATGGGCACCTAGGCTGGCTTCATGTATTTGCGATTGTGAATAATGCTGCAATAAGTATTTGGGTGCAGATGTCTTTTTGGTAGATTGATTTTTGCTCCTCTGGGTATATAACCAGTAGCAGGGTCAAATGATAAATCTATTTTTAGTTCTTTGAAGGATCTCTAAACTGCTTTCCATAGTGGCTGTATTAGCTTATGTGCCCTCCAACCATACATGAGCATTCCTTTTCTCTGAAACTTGGTCAACATCTGTTTTTTGACTTTTTAATAAAAGCTATCCTGACTAGTGTGAATTGGTGTCTCATTGTGTTTTTGATTGACATTTCTCTGGTGAGTAGTGGTGCTGGGCATTTAAAACACATATTTGTTGGTTGTTTGTATGTCTTACTTTGAGAAGTGTATGTTCATGTTTTTTGTCCACTATTTAATGGGGTTATTATTTTTTTTCTCCTGTCAATTTGTTTGAGTTCCTTACAGAGTCTGGATATTAGTCCTTTGTCAGACACATAGTTTGCAAATACTTTCTCCCATTTTGTAGATTGTTTATTTACTCTGTTGATAGTTTCTTTTGCTGTGCAGAAACTCTTTTGTTTGATTAGATCCCACTTGTCAATTTTGTTTTTTTTTCTGCTTTTGCTTTTGAGGTCTTGGTCATGAATTCATTGCCTAGGCTGATGTCCAAAATAATGTTTTCTAGGGTTTCTTCTATAATTTTTATAGTTTGAGGTTTTATATTTAAGACATTAATCCAAACTAAGTTAATTTTTGTACATGGTGAGAGGAATGGGTCCAGCTTCATTCTTCTGCATATGGTTAGCCAGTTTTCCCAGCACCATATGTTAAACAAGGTGACCTTTCCCCAGTGTTTGTTTTTTATCAATTTTGTCAACAATGAGATGGTTATAAAACAGTGGGTTTTATTTCTGGATTCTTTATTCAGTTCTATTGATTAACGTTTATACGTTTATGTTTTTATATCAGTACCATGCTGTTTCAGTTACTATAGCCTTGTAGTAAAGTTTGAAGACTGGCAATGTGATGCCTCCAGCTTTGCTCTTTTTGCTTAGGATTGCCTTAGCTATTTGGGTTCCTTTTTGCTTCCATCTGAATTTAAGTATTATTTTTTTCTAGGAATGTGGAAAGTAATGCTGGTAATTTGACAGGGATTGTGTTCAATCTGTAGATTACCTTATGCAGTGTGGACATTTTATTAATATTTATTCTCCCAGTCCATGAATATGGAATATTCTTCCATTTCTTTGTGTCACCTTAGATTTCTTTAAACATTGTTTTCTAGTTCTCATTGTAGAGAACTTTCACCTCTTTGGTTAGATCTATGCCAAGGTATTTTAATTTATATTATTTTGCGCCTATTGCAAATGGGATTGTGTTTTTTATTTGGTTCTGAGCTTGAATATTATTGGTGTATGCAAATGCACTGATTTTTGAGCATCGATTTTGTAACCCAAGACTTTACTGAAGTCACTTATGAGTGCTAGGAGTCTTTTGGTGGAATCTGTAGGGTTCTCTAGATCATCTATTAAGGGAGATAATTTAACTTCCTCTTTACCTATTTGAAGCCTTTTATTTATTTCTCTTTCCTGACTGCTCTGGTTAGGACTTCCAGTACTTTGTTGAATAGGAGTGGTGAGAACGTGCATTTTGTCTTGTTCCCATTTTTAGGGGGTGTGCTTCCAACCTCTGCCCAGTAAGCACATTGTTGACTGTGGATATGTCATATATGCCTCTTAGAATTTTGAGGAATGTTCCTTTGATGCTTAGATGGTTGAGAACTTTTATCATGAAGGGATGTTGAATTCTATTGAGTGGTTTTTTTTTTCTGTATCTGTTGAGATAGTCATGTAGTCCTGTTTTTATTTCTGTTGATGTGGTGTATTACATTTATTGGTTTGTATATGTTATAATATATATATATATACAAGCAGCCTTGTATCTCCAAAACATAGCCTACTTGATCATGATGAATAACTTTTTTTTGATGTGCTGATGAATGAGGTTTGCTAGTATTTTGTTATGGATTTTTAAATCAATGCTCATCAGGGTTATAGTTTTCTTTCTTGGTTGTGTCTTTGCAATTTTTTGGTATTGGGAGGATAATGGCTTCATAGAATGAGTTAGGGAGAAGTTCTTCCTTCTCAATTGTTTGGAATAACTTTAGTAATTTTGGTACCAGCTTTTCCATGCACATCTGGTAGAATTCAGCTGTGAACCCATCAAGTCCAGGACTTATTTTGGGTAAGCAGGGTTTTTTTTTTTATTACTGATTCAATTTCATGGCTCATTATTGGTTTCAAGGTCTATAGCCACACCACCCTGAACATACCTCATATCGTCTTTTTTTTAATAGAAAAAAAGAGACAGGCTGGGTGTGGTGGCTTGCACCTATAATCCCAGCACTTTGGGAGGCTGGGGTGAGAGGATTGCCTGAGCCCATGAGTTCAAAACCAGCCAGGACAACTTGGTGAGACCTCATCTCTGCAATAAATCAAAAAGTTAGCCAGGCGTGGTGGTGCGTGCCTGTTGTTCAAGCTACTTGGAAGACTGAGGCAGAAGGATCACCTGAGCCCAGCAGGTTGAGGCTGTGGTGACTGTGAGCATGCCACTGCACTTCAACCTGGGTGACAGAGTGAGACTCCAACTGAAAGAAAAAAAAAAGAAAAGAAAAAAAGAGACAGGAAAGAGTTATTGTCTCAAGATTGTGATTTATAAATTATAACTCAAATTATTTTAAAAGATTTGAAGACAATTGCAAAAACCGGTATTAATTATAATATCCTAAAATAGATTAAAAAGTACATGTTTATTTGATGCAAAAGACAGCTTCACCTAAACAGGGATGATAATTATCAACAATTGTACCCTCCCATGGGCATTGAATACCACTAATGCTAACAAAATAATTATTAAGAATTTAATTTTTTGTGTATTTAGAGTAAGAGTCTGAGCTCTGGTTCTAAGTGATTCTAGATATATGGTTTAGATTCTGTGCACAATTAGGATACTTGACCTTATTAGAGTTAATGCCTTGTCTCATGTGTACAAATAACAGTTTACATAGAAAACATTTCTTCAATGAAGAAATTGATGAACACAATATTTGTGCAATCCAGTCTCCCTCACCACCCCAGATTAATTGATTTTCCCTCCATGTATTTGTGATGTTATCTTTCTGTCTTCAATTTTAAACTTGTGAGACAAAACTTGTTATTTTCTGGGTCACAGAAAGGTAGTTTACTTTCTTGCAGTAACAAAAATGTAGGCGATAGTGCAAGGAAGGAAGGCAATGCATAGGAAGACCTAGAAACACATAATCTTTAGGCATTAAGATACTGCCATCTCTGAATAGCTGTTGAATTGCTAAAAAAGTCAAAGCATTAGCTGAATGGAAAACTGGGAATGAATTTTATTGCACTGCTAATACAGTTGACCTTTGAACAAAGTGGGGATTAGGGATACTGACCTCCTGTGTGGTCAAAAATCCATGACTAACTTTTGGCTTCTCAGAAACCTAACTACTCATAGTCTACTGTTGACTGGACTTACTGGTAACACGAACAGTCAATTAACACATTTTTTAATGCTCTGAATCTAAGGTGGGAAAAACCTGTTCTTCAACGTACAACTTAAAATTCATTGTTTCACGGTTCACTAAAACTCCTCCCCAGACCCCAGTGAGCAGCTTCTCCTGGATGCTGTTCTCATTCCCCAATATGGGTACTGCTTTCAAATTCACCTCTGTCTACTGTTCCTCTCCCTATTTGAAGTGCAGAGGAACAAGAATGTTCCCCAAACCCTCAGTCCAGCAATTTGATGAGTGAATCTTTGACATTTCAATACCCAATGCAATGGACTGAATGTTTATTCACATGTTCAAAATTTTTATATAAGTGTTGTCCATATGCACAAAATTCACATGTTGAAATCCTAAACCCTAAAGTGATGGTATTAGGAAGTAAGGCTTTTGGGAGGCAATTAGATCCTGAAGGGCTTGTGTCACTTCCCTTCACATATCATAGGCCCAAATGGGTTTGGTCAATGTGGGAAGAATTATAATCCTCCCTTGCAAACAGTCTGATGTGGCAGCAAGTATTTGCAAAGTGAAGTCAACTACCACTGGTTTTTTCTGGTCTCATCTCCCATCTCACTCTCATGTTCCAGGAATTCTAGTCCTTGAATTTTGTGACTTGATGAGTGTCCCATGTTCTCATGACTTTCCATTTGCCCCTTCCTTTCCTATTCATTGGGTGCCCTTCTTCTTCAGTGTCAACTCTCCTGAGAGGTCTCTTCTAATCCTTCCAAAAAGTGTGGGGCACCCTCTCTTCCATGGCTCCTGGTACACGATTCTGTCCTACTGTTTTGTAACTATAACAGATCTGCTTCTTTCAAGAGATTGTGACATTCTTGAGAACTAGGTGTATGTCTTGTTCATCTCTGATTCCCAGCTCCTAGCCCAGTGCCTGCTGGGCATTCAGCCCTCAGCATTTTATTGAGTGTTAAATAAATACAGCAATGCAAAACCACATGGAGAAAGCTCCTTTCTACCCCTGTCCTTGTTTAGAATAGTGCTTCTCAAACTATCTGTGATTAAGGGCCATGTTTAAAATTTCTAATTTGATGCAAACCAATACTTTTGTAAAACATAATAAAAGTAAAATACTTTAAAGAAAAGATCAAGCCATGCCAACTTGTTATCAGTTTCTAAATGCTTACTCTTGGTTTCTATATTTACCTCATTGCAGACCAGTAATAAACACTCTGTGGTCAACAGGCCATGCTATGTTAGATTCACTCAATCATTTGAAGACTTTTACTGAATTCCTCTGAGTGCCAGGCAATGTTTGAGGGGCCAGGGATTCACCTGTGAACAAGACAAACAAATTCCCTGCTCTCAAAAGGCCCATTTGCTAGTGGGGCAGGTGGAAAATAAGTGACAGACAAATCAATAAGCAATGTGACTTTGAATAATGATTAGTGCTACCAGGGAAGCCAAAGAAGGTAATGAGATAGTGGTTGGGCAGAGATGTCATTTATGAGAGTGGTCAGGGAAGCTCTAAGAAGGTGACATTTTAGCAGAAATCTGAGCATTCTAGTCAGAGAAAGCAGAAAATGTTGAAGTCCTGAAAAATGTGCAAGTTTGGAGCAATCAATGAACTGAGAGAAGACTATGTGACAGGTGTTTAATAAAATGGAGGATCATGGAGTTAGAGATTCAGGTCAAGGCCAGATCATACAGGACTTTGTAGGCAATGGTCAGATGTTTCAATGTTACTAAAAGTGATATGGAAGCCATTGAAAGACTCTAACTGGAGATGCATCATGATCTGGTTTACATCTAAAGCAAGTTACTCTGGCATCCGTGTGGCGAATTGAGTGTATGAAGAAAACCAGATCAGCTAGGATGTTATTTCAGAAGTCTTCATGAGATATGGAGAAGGCTTTATTCAGTAATAGGTATGCATATGGGCAGAGGTCAACAGACTCAGGCTGTATTTTGGAGAGAAAGCTGCTGACACCCACTGACAGGTTACATATTAGATATGAGGGAAAAAGAGAAATAAAGGATGACTGCTAGAAAAATTAAGTGTGGTGGTACGCACCTGTAGTCCTAGCTACTCAGTAGGCTGAGACGGGATGATTGCTTGAGGCTAGCCTGGCTAACATAGTAAGAACCTATCTTAAAACTTAAAAAATTACTGCTAGAATTTCAGTTTGAGTAACTGGGTGAATTTTTAGGCGTCAGTTTCTTAACTGACGTCTAAAAATCACAGGAATTTATGTTTAACATTTCCTTATAAATATATTTGCAGCTTTTATATATATAGCTTTTGATTATAGAAATTTCTTTCATTGTATTTTTTTGTGTTGCTTTAAAAATCATAAGTAGATGCTGAAGTTTATTAACTGTTTCTTATAAATTTCCTAAACACATTATTTTATTGTTTTCAGTTTTGTATTGTATTAACATGGACAATTATCTAATGTTGAAACAGTTTTCATTCCATAATAAATCCTATTGGTCATGATACATAATAGCATGCTGAACAAGTAATTGTAGGGTTTGCATTTACATAAACATACACAAAGAACTTATTTATGAAAACTGACTTTGTTTTATGTGATAATTTGAAAGAATTGCTGCCATACATTTTATGCTAATGCAATTGTATTGGAAAGAAATAACAAAATTCCACTTATATTTAAACATTAAGAAATATTTACAAATAATTTAAATGAAAATTAGAAAATATTTAGGATAGACAGAAGTGTGATGTGGTTAAATCGACAATTTGAGGAAGATTTATAACCTTAAATACTTTTATTACAATCATTATCTTGTGGATTTTAGACTGACTAAACATCAATGATTCAGGCCTAAAAGCACATGAAGCGTCTATCATTTGTGATGGAGTCTAAAGAAAACCTTTATTTTATTTATTTAATTGTTTCTTTAACACTCCATGGAGGGTCAGGTCTACACAGAGAATTTTCCTTGCTGTTTTCCTCTGTCTGGACTTTATTTCATCTTATTATTTTCTCATCTCATTTTTTTTTTTTAGTGAGGAGTTTGTTTGAGCCCCAACTTTTTCTGGTATGGTCTCTAACTAGGATTTGGGCCTGCCCAGACCAATGAACCTGATGCAGTTGATAGGACAAGAATACAAAAATTAGTACATACATAGAAATTTGAGCACATGATAAACAAGCTTTCTACTGATATAATCCTCAATCTAACAACTGGAGAATAAATACTTTTTTTTTTTTTTGAGTTGGAGTCTCACTCTGTCACCCAGACTGGAGTGCAGTGGCTGCTCCCGGCCACTGCAGCCTCGACCTGCTGGGCTCCGGCGATCCTTCCGCCTCAGCCTTCTGAGTAGCTGGAATTACAGGCACGTGCTACCATGCCCGGCTGATTTTTTGATTTATTGTAGAGATGAGGTCTTGCTTGCCCAGGCGGGTCTCGAACCCGCGGGCTCAGGCAATCCACTCACCTCAGCCTCCCAAAGGCGCGGGATTACAGGCTGAGCCACC
>CAUYQG010204199.1:0-59186 GCA_963574415.1 Tarsius wallacei | reverse complement strand
GGCTGCGTAGTATTCCATTGTGTATATGTACCACATTTTTTTAACCCAGTCCTCTTTTGATGGACAGCATGGTTGCTTCCAGGTTCTTGCTATTGTGAACAATGCTGCAATAAACATACGTGTGCAGGTATCTTTTTTATAGTGATTTGAGTTCTTCAGGGTATATCCCCAGTATTTTAATTGAATTGTATTCATTTTTGAAGTTCACTTACCCCTGGGACCATTCTTTTGGTGTGTGTTTTTCTAGCATGTTCTTCTAGAACAGCCCTGAGGGATCAGTAGTATGACTTTAGTAGAGGGGCCATTGGAGATATACCTTGAAGAAGAACTGGTCAAGAACCTAGTCCAGACCCGGCATGGTGGCTCACGCCTGTAATCCTAGCACTTTGGGAGGCTGAGATGGGGAGGATTGCTTGAGCCCAGGAGTTCGAGGCTGCAGTGAGCTATGATTGTTCCACTGGACTCTAGCCCAGGTAACAGCGAGACCCTGTCTTTGAAAATAAAACACAAAAAATTTAAATAAACCTTTGAGTTTTTTAAAAAAATAAGTATTCTCTTCTATACTTTGATTGTATAGTAAAATGATTTGCAAATACTCATTATTAGCCCTCAGAATTAGAAATGGTTTCCTGCTGGGCATGGTTGTTCACTCCTGTAATTCCAGCACTTTGGGAGGCAGAGGTGAGAGGACTGCCTGAGACAAGACTGAGAAGCATGGTGAGAACTCATCTCTATAAAAAATTGGCCAGACATGGTGGCACATGCCTGTGGTTCCAGCTACTTGGAAGGCTGAGGTGGAAGAATCACCTGAGCCCAGCAGGTTGAGGCTGTGGTGGCCGTGAGCGTGCCACTGCCCTCCAGCCTGGGTGACAGAGTGAGTCTTTGACTCGAAAAAAAGAATGTTTTCCTTCCCGAGGATTTCAACAGCATTCTGATTATAAATTCAATAATTCGATGGGATGCCAAATACCAAAATGATCATAGTCTTTTCCTGAGTGATTATCAAATCCAGGTTAAAAAAAATCACAGTCAAATTAACTATCTATTCCTAGTGTGTGTGTTCTCAAAAGATACATTTTTTTAACCTTTGCCCTTTTAAGGGCATGTATTTAATTAGCTGCATCATCATATACTGGGCATCATGAATTTCATTAAATTCTGCCCCTCCCTCTGCACAGGACTCTAGTTCATTGGATGACACCTAACTTTGGGGCCTGATATTATACTTTTTGGGTCTTCTCTCATTTCTTCTTTCCCACTCACCTAAATGAAGGATTTTCAAGACCTTTAAAGGAGGCTTAAACCTTCCCCGTCTTAGCATCCTATGTAGAATCTCGAAGCACGCCTTCCACAGTGCGGGTGCCCAGTGTACGTCGAAACTGAGTTAGGTTGAGTTGAATTGAGACTGAGGTCTGGAAGCCATACTTTAAGGACATTTTTAGATGAAAAATAACGTTAGGATCTTATTTACCTTTGTGGAAAACTGAGCTGAGCTGGGTGGTACAGCACAGATGGCAGGCTGTTCCTGCGAGTGTGGGGACGGAGCGAGAGAAACAGAACAAAGCAGGTGGCTCTGAAGCTGGCACCCTGATGCCAACATGAGTTCAGGCCGCACGCGGGCCCTCCATCCTGCGCCTGTGCGAGTGAGGCAGCAGCGCAACCAGAAGGCTGATGTTATTTTGATCACTAGGCTCTGTTTAGTGAATACACTTGATTAATCTCCCTCCTTCTCATGGATGCTATTTTGAATGGAAAATCACTACTGGAAAAACAAATGCCTATATTGATGATGCACGCAATACTGTTTTTGTTTTTGTTTTTTTTCCCTTTTACATACCATACCCAATGGATCCCTTTTCTGTGAAGCTCAACATTTTTCTAGAGTGCAGTGGCACGCTCATGGCCACCGCAGCCTTAACCTGCTGGGCTCAGGAGATCCTTCCACCTCAGCCTTCCAAGCAGCTGGGACTACAGGCGTGTGTCCCCATGCCCGGCTAATTTTTTGATTTATTGTAGAGCTGAGGTCTCATCAAATTGCCTAGGTTGGTCTTGACCCCCTGGGCTCAGGCAATCCTCTTGCCTCTACCTCCCAAAGTACTGGGGTCACAGGCATGAGCCACCACGCCTGGCTGAAGTTCAACATCTTTAAAGCACTTACTAGATGCTGAACTTGACTGAGGAAGAATCAGAAGCCACAGAGAAATGAAGTGATTTGCCCCAAGTTAACAGGTTATTTTGGTGCTCAAAAAGGAACACCGGTTGCCCACCTACCGTGGTTGTGCTTGGATGTGACCCTTGCAAATTCAAGCTCCCCACCCCAAGGAGAAACAGAATTAGAAGAAAAAACTTCCAAGCCAAAACTCTCTGCTTGTTTCTTCTTTACGTGGATATTTTCAGAAAGGGGTATACTTAGGTCTTGGAGGGACTGTGAGTGACTTTCGAGCCTTCTCAGGGCTGGTTTGGTTTAAATGTGGACTTGTCAGTTCTAACTAGCTGGGAGGAAATGCTTTCCCAGCGTGATGCATTAGTCATGAGCTGCGTGTAGGAGGCTGTTGAACAATTGCTGCGACCCTCCTCCCTACTGCTGGGCTTTCATGCTGAACTTCAAGCCCAGCTGTGTCAGAATGGAGGACCAACTGGGGGACACCCCCCACCCCCGCCCCGCTGTGTGCATGAAGTCTTGACTCAGAGGTGGAAGAGGGTGGTGATTTCTGATCCAAGGCTAGCACAGAATTATCACCAACAGGATAGCAAATGTACCCCGGGCCTCCATAATTTAAGTGTATAAGGAAGGAAAAGGGGTTAATGGTGGGGGTGCTTTCAAGAACCAGGAGCTGCAATATAAACTGCTACATTGTCCGTCAATGTGTGTGTGTTTGTGTGTGTGTCAGTCTGCAAATGCATTTTGGTACAGTTTTCCATGTTGAAGTTAACAGAGAGTCACGACTCTAGATGATGTTGGCTGCCAAGAGGCATAAGTTTGGATGGGTGCAACTGTCTAGAAATATGTGACAGTGAAGACGTCCTGGAAGTCACCCCGCTCTTCTCAGTGACCTCCTCATGCCCCAGAGCCTGTGGCTACCTTGGGCACCTCACGTTGACTTCCCTTCAGAGCGCAGGTCAAGTAGACTTGTGGGTTGGTAGTGAGTCATTCAAGAACAGCTGCTGGATAGTCCATTGTAAACATTCTCTGGGGGAATACATTCTATTCTTTTTCTTCTTTTGAAAAGCTAAATATTAATGACATTACTAGGCACTGGAGAAATGGTTAATGTTGAGTCGGGGAGTGGTGATTCATTTTATCCGTCAACTTGGTTAGTCTGTGGTGCCTTGTTGTTTTATCAAATGCCCAACTAGATGTTGGTATGAGGTATCTGTAGATTTGATTAATATTTATACCAGAGTTTGAGTAAGGCAGATTACCCTTCATAACATGAGTGGATTTTATCCATCAGCCAAATATCTTAAAATGAAAGACTGAGGTCCTCTAAGAAGGAAGAAATTCTGCCTCTCGATGCTTTTGGACTTGACTGCAGCATTAACTTTTCCCTGGATCTCCAACCTGCTGTCCTATCCACAGATTTCAAACTTGCCATTCCCCCAAATCACATGAGCTAATTCATTAAAATAAGTATCTGTCTCTCTCTGTAGATATAGAGGCATAACTAATTCTGTAAATCTATTGATTCTCTTTCTCTGGAGCATTTTGACTAATACAGGGGAGCATGTGCCACTGAGCACGATGACAAAAAGTAATATGCTGTGATCCTTTCTTTCATGGAACTTGGGATCCTGCCAAAAAATAAAATTATTAAGACAAGTATTCAAGAATGGATAACCACAGGGATTCAGAGGAGAAAGGTGATAAAGCAATTTTGGGAGATCAGAACTTTGCAAAGTTTTCTATTAAAACGCCCCAACATGAAAAGATAACCAACTTCTAACTCACTCCACGTGCCATTTTATTTTGGAGAGAAGATGGGTATTTCATGCGCATTTACCATTTTATTCCAGTTTATACAGTATCAGTCTGCTGTCTGATGTGGAGCAGGGATCAGAGTGATGGTATCAAAAGGTGGAGCAGGGATCAGAGTGATGGTATTCTCAAAGGACAGTAAATGCACTTTGGTTTTTGGGTTTTTTTCCTCCCTCCACCTCTCCTCCCTTCCCCTCCCTCCTCTCCTCAGTAAATGCACTTTGAATGTGTTTTGTTTTGCAGCAGTGTATTGCAGTGATGCATTGAATGGATTGAACAGAAGAGGGGAGTATTAGCAATGGCAATTGAAAGCAAGAAGTCCTGGAATAGAAGGAATACAAGGGACAAGAAGTGGAAGATACGGGAAGAACAGGAGGAAGAAGTAGATGGAGGAAAGAAAGGAAAGACATGCACATTCATGAAGCCCCAACTAAAGCCGCATTGGTGCTTTCAGGTGCATTGTCTCACTTAATCCCCAGCATTGACCTGCAGACAGATGTCCTGTTTTACAGATGGGGAAAGTGGTTCCTAGGGTTGTAAGGAAAATGGCTGGCTTAAAGGTCACAGATTCACTGGCTGGCAGACTAAGGCCGGGTCTGCCTGGATCCAAAGTCTGTGTTACATTACAGTTCATGCTGCTCTCTGGAAGGAATCGTTACTGTGTAGGGTTCTGACCCCACATGGTGGATCGAATTAGAATTATCAATGGGGTAGCCCTATATTGGGTGTCCGGCAGGAGGTTAGAAAGAGAAATTACATTGAAAACTGAGATTGAGGTAGTCTGAAAAGAACTAGATGAGTTTGTTTAAAAAGTACTGTAAAGAGTCACATAGAGGACCATGGGTAGAATTTACACTCGGGGCAAGAGGGATATCTGAGGAGTAGAAAGGCAGGGAAGGGAGTGATGATGGATTTTGGAGAGGATGTGGAAGAGCAGGGTTAAGGGTCAGTAGGAGACCACCACCATTTGAATTTATAATGAGAACTCCTTCCGTCAGCAATGGCTTTCTGGGTTGGAAGCTGGTCAGGTGATTTCTTCTGGAAAATGAAACCTTTTTTTTCCTGTTTATGAGGAAAAGAGTTATGTTCAAAATTTAAAAAAAAATTTATTGCTTGTTATTGTTAGCCTTTATTCTTCTAGACGATAGAACTCAAATTTCTTGGCTACTTATCCTGGCTGTGCCTGAAATTGCCCACACTGAAAAACACAGTTCTGGTAGGAAAGGTGTTTTTTGCTTGCCCATGTCATCTTGGCAAATCATGATACATTGTCTTGTCTTGCGGTGGGTGGGGATGAGACCTCCTGTCTTATCATTTTCTTTTCCTACATATGGTATTGTTTTATTAACTACTGGTGAAGGGATATTTGTGATTATCTTTGTTGCAAAAGCATAACTGAATTTAATGGTCCCCGGTGAGAGCCAGTGCTAGCAGCAGATGATTTCAGAGCAGCCTGAAATCTTCTGAATTGGGCTGTGTGTTTCCTTCCTGAAGATTCTGGGAGATTTTAGCCCTCGTGTGATGTTGCTTTATAGTCAGGATGAAATAGAGATAAAATTTCGACTCTACAGATGGGGACTTGAGGGTTTTTTTTTCCAGTAAGTAGGTGCAAAACAAACATTATCAACGATTTTGGTGTGACTTTTTACCATAGATTATCTGCTTTCTGCTGCTGAGGAGTTCTCTTACACCTTGCAGACCCCACCTGAGTTTTCCACAGTCTGCCTTTTCTGGTTTTTTTTTTAGATTCCAGACCAGCCCTCTATTTCCTTTAGCAGTGGTCATCAATGTCAGATGGGCTTGCAAGGGCACGAGATGGACATTTCAGAATTTATATTTTTTCTCTTTGGCAGTTAAATGTCAGTGCATTCCATTTGGTTCAAATAAATTATATAGTTTATAAACATATGCAGAACTTTAACAAAATTTATTTTAGAGTTGTGGGGTACAGGTGGGGGTTTACTACATAAGTAGACTGCATGCAGGTGAAGTTTGGGCTTCTACCTGGCCCTCTTTTCCCCGATAGAGGACCAGGTATCCAGTGTGTTGCCACATGTCTCCCTGCCTCCCATAGCAGTGTCTGGCATCTGCCAATCCCACCCTTGTGCTTGTGTGACCAGTGATCAGGACCTGCTGATAAGTGAGAACATGCAATGTTCAGTTCATTGTTTCCATATGCAGAACTTTGAAATGTGCATAATTTATCTGAATGGTAGTTCATGTATATAGTTTACACATTAATTAAATAAATAAGTGATGGCAGGCATTCATACTGTTTTGGGTTGGCATTCTTAGAACTATTTTATTGATTGGGGATGCCCTTAAAGTCATTTGCATGTTGGTTCCTTGGACGGGAGGATACATGTTGATTCTTAGAAGGCAGGCCTAATTTCACTTGCTTTGTGTGTGGTCCCATAGATATTACTTGGCAATGAATGTCAAGCTTCTAAGCCAATTGCTGTCATACAAGAAACAAATTTTCTTTGTGATTTTACGTATCGGTTTTCTGCACGAGGACTTTGATGTATCACTGTTTCAGAAACGTTCCCATGACTCTCCCTAGGAACTGCCTTTATGTTGAAAGAGGCTGATTATCCTCTTATGATTTTAGGGAGGGACATATGTACTCCGTTTTTTGTCTTTTGTTTTTTTCTCTTAAAAATATACAGTTTACAACTGCTTCATGTGCTTTTTATTCTTTTGTAATTTGTAATTTGGCTAGGATGAACGTTATCCAGCCAAGATTATCCTGCATCAGCTTTTGAAGTGTGATCTGGTTGCCCTTCCATCTTGCTCTCTGGGGTCCAACTCAGTGAAATTTTTGCTTTGACTGAATCATGTATTTAATAAAAAAGAATGTCCAGTAGAGAAAATCTCATGGTGGTAACCATTGCGATGCTTGTGGGTTTTGACTTGAACAAGTTAAAGAAACATGAACTTCTTTTCAAGGTGTAGGGAGCACAGAAGCTTGCAGTCCATTCTCTGAATCTTAAAGAGAATAGATGCTCAAGAAGCTTGGACTGAGTCCTTTGTGATGCCATAGTTAGTCCATGCTTTGTTGCCATCTCTCTGTCCTTGTTGCCACGTGCTCCGCTCCTAGCCTTCTCTGGCCTGATCATTCGCATAACCAGAGTGTCACCTGCTTTGTGTTGCCTGGCTATTGATGTCTCATTTTACGCACTCGCATTCGTAGAAAGGTTGAGTGATTGTTCTCAAATGCTACATTTGTTTAAGTGGCACTTGGGCACACTTCTTTATGTGTTGCAGATGTATCTCACTTTGATTTGTACAGCTTTGGAAATCGCTTGCAGTTGATGATCTTACTTAAACACTAAGACCGATCTCAAGGTGTGAGAAAGGATGGTATGGGTGTCCTGTGTGCCGGGAGAGATTTGGAGGCTGAACTCGAATCTGATTGACTTTTTTTTTCTTTTTCTGAGTTGGAGTCTCACTCTGTCACCCAGACTGGAGTGCAGTGGCCGTTCCCGGCCACCGCAGCCTCGACCTCCAGCGATCCTTCCGCCTCAGCCTTCCAAGTAGCTGGAACTACAGGCGTGCGCTACCATGCCCGGCTAATATTTTGATTTATTGTAGAGATGAGGTCTCGCCAAGTTGCCCAGGCGGGTCTTGAACCTGCGGGTTTAGGCAATCCACTCAACTCAGCCTCCCAAAGCACGGGATTACAGGCTGAGCCACCGAGCCTGGCCCTGATTGACTTTTTTTTTTTTTTTGACTTTTTAACTTTATGGTATCAAGCCTGAGGCATCTTATTTTTATTTTATAGTTAATTTATTGGTGTTGTTTCGTCCGCTTATTATTTCAGTTACTGATTTGGTCCATAAAGAGTGTTACTGAGGTTTTTTTTGAGTTGGAGTTTCACTCTCTCACCCAAGCTGGGGTGCAGTGGCACAATCATGGCTACTGCAGCCTTTGACCCACTGGGCTCAGGCGATCCTTCCACCTCAGCCTTCCAAGGAGCTGGAACTACAGGCACATGCCACCACTCCTGGCCAATTTTTTGATTTACTGTAGAGATAAGGTCTCACCAAGTTGCCCAGGCTGGTCTTGAATCCCTGGGTACAGGCAGTGCTCTCGCCTCTGCCTCCTAAAGTGCTGGGATTTGCAGGCATGAGCCACTGCACCTGACCACTAGATAATGTTTTAAACTTGTGACCTCTCAGAGATTATTAGAGGTTTTGGTTTGGTTTTTAAGTTCTTTGATTACACAGTGGAGTTGGCCATTATTTGTGTCTCCATTCTAATATCCTTCCTGATCTCTCTCTCATCTCTCTCTTCTATGTTTTTTGGAAGGTGCTCTGATTTCATTGTTAGTGACTCCCTCTATCCCTAAAATTCATACGTTGGAACTTACTACCTAATGTAATAGTATTAAGAAGTGCCTTTAGGATGTAATTAGGTCATGAGAGCTCTGCCATCATAAATGGGATTCGTGTCCTTATCAGAGAGGCTTGAGATAACCTGATTGATGCTTTCACCATGTGGGGACACAGCAAGAAAGTGCCATTTGTGAGGAACCATCTCTCAGCAGACACTGAACTTTCTGGCATCTTGAACTCAGACTTGCCCAGTCTCTAGAACTGTGAACAACACACTTCTGTTGTTTATAAATCACTTGGGTATTTTGTTATAGCATCCCAAACTGACTAAGGTAGGAGGGCAATTTTATTTACAAAATTGTATTGTTGTCCTGGTGTGTTCCAACCCTGGTTCCTTTGTGTTTGAGGCCGTTTGTGGAATGGACATTGAATTTCCAGTAGGACCATTGTAAGTGATTTCTGGCCTCTCGAGGATGATGCCACCTTAGAGTGGAAGGTGTTATTGTCACCTTCCGTTTTTCTAGTTACTTAACTAGAAACTTTAGAGAAGTCTCTGCCTCTTCCTTCTTTCTCCTTCATTACTCAAATGTGGCCAGTACATTCCTGGTGATCCTACCTGCCATTCTCACAACTCCAAGTCACTCACAGTCCTGTTTGGGCCGTCCCATGATTGATTGCAATAAGTCTCCACTTTCTCTTCCAAGCTACCCAGGAGGGAAAACCTTGTTTGATCACATAATAGTTTCCATCACATGATCCCATTATGCATGATGACATCCAGTTGCTTTGTGTAGCACCCATAGCCCCAACCCATCTTTTTAGCTTCGTTGCCTCCCCCTGTGTCGCGTGTACTCATCTCTCTACAACATTGGGCTGAGAGAGTCTTTGCTCATACCCTTCTCTTTTCCTGGTATTTTCTGCTCTCCTTCTTTTTGTGCAGACTACCTCCTACCCCTGTTAATTTCCTTCTATTTTATTAACCCTTCTGGACCAGATTCAAGGAGAGGTAGCCTCTCCTTGCAGAATTAGTCTGTTTCTTCCCATCATTCACTTTTAGTCATGCTAGACTAGTGTTACAGCCTTGTCTCAGAGTGGATGATGTTCACCATTTTCCCAGGTTGTAGGCATTATAAGGAAGCTTCCTCATCCCAAACATATAACAAGTGGCCAATAATTGTTGGCACTTGAATTGAACTGAATGGATGATAAGCAATAAAATTCTAAAACACAGATGCTCTGCCTTACTGAAACAATTCATAAGCAACTTTTAGACAGTCCTAAATGTATCTATTTAGAAATCTGCTTTTATATACAGTCTTTCATAAGATGCTATCATTTGTAAGATACACCACTCTTTTGCATACCACTGAGAAGGAAAGAAAATGGTACCGATTAAATCACAATACACCATTGTGATTGTAAAATGTATTCAATTTCAGGTATGTTAAAAGTAAAAAAAGTGTTTCTTTTTTAAAAAATTATTTTATTTTAAAGATGTGGGGTACAATTCAGAATTAGGTAATGAGTTTGCTACGTACAGGTGAAGTTTGGGCCTTCCATTGGTCCTCACTTCGCCTGGTATAGGGTCAGGTACCTTTATTGATGTTACTCCCCCCATCCTCTGGCAGTGTCCCACTATTGCCAATTCCTTTCTTGTAGTATTATGATGAATGCTCAGGGTCCACTTATGAGTGAAAATATGTGACAAAGTGTTTCTTAAAATCAATGAAATAAAAATTTTTTTACCTGTTAGAGTTTATAGTCCTAATTATATAATTGCCAAACAACTTGAAGTGATTTGCAAACAAAAAACTGAGGTCATTTTGAATTTGTTTTCATTTTAAAATGAGGGAGAGGGTAAAGAAGCATTTGGGACTGAGGCCCCCCCCCCCCCCAAAAAAAAAAAGTGAGTGACTTGGGACTCGAGGCCTTTTGAATTTGTTCTGTCTGACAGAGTTCTCAAATCTGAGCAGTCACTCTTCTCTTTCAAAAGATGGGGATTTATGGGTAAAGAATCACCCCCATTTTGAAACCCTTGGGAGGAATTCCTTTAAATACTTTAAAGAAGTCATTTGATTTAACTTTAAAGAGCAAGATTCTTTGCTGCACTGAAATTTTTTACTTAGTCTTTTCTTAAAACTCTTTTGTTAGGTGATGTCACCTAAGCACAGATCAAGGTTGATGTTCATAATATCCCCCCCGCCCCCCACGCAAGGGTGTGACATAGAATCTCAGTAGTTTCACTTTCTACGTAGGGCAACTGTGTTTCCCAACTGTTGTACTTGCCCCAGTGCCTTTTAGTTGTTAAATTAAATAGCTAATCAAATATACACATATATACTTAATATTTCTAGATATTCTCTTCCTTTCTCTCCGCTTCCAATGCCACAGCCTTAAAAGCCTTCTTAGTATCTGGGTTATTGAAATTTCCCTTTAGCCATGTTTTCTTAAGAGAATTTCATGGCCGAGTGCAGTAGCTCACACCTGTAATCCTACCCTGGGAGACTGAGGCGGGAGAATCACTTGAGCCCACGAGTTTGAGATCAGCCTGGGCAACATAGTGAAACTTCATCTGTGCAAAAAGTATATAAAAAATTAGCCGGACATGGTGGCACATGCCTGTAATCCCAGCTACTCGGAAGTCTGGGGTGAAAGGATTGCCTGAGCCCCAGGAGGTCAAGGCTGCGGTGAGCTGGGATCATGCCACTGTACTCCATCCAGCCTGGACAACAGAGTGAGACGCTGTCTCCAAAAAAAAATTTTTTTTTTAACACCATCAACACCAGTGTAGCAGCAGCAGGGACAGAACCAAAGAGGAAGCAGCAGTTCCATGAGAGGAGTCTTTCTGAATGGGCTCTTTAGTGTGAGGGACCAACAAAGCAGATTTGTCGTACCCTAGCCTGGGGGTTCTGATATTTTCTCTGCTGTGGAAACGCAGGCAGTTTCAGTCCTTGCTGCCACACTGGCCTCTTGCATGCCTGGCTTCACCCCCGGGAGCTCATCCCTGATTCCAGAATGGCCCTCCCCCTCTGTGTGGGAAGGCAACTCCAGGTCAGCAAACTGGCTCCTGAGGCAGCTCAGGGCATGAATCATGGATGATGACCACGTCCTGTTCTGCTTCCTGATGAAGGAAGGGGATCTCTTGACATCCTGACTGTATTTTGGGCTGAAAGACTTTCCTTGTGGCTCCACGGTATGAGAACAGGTTAAGGGGGAGACAGGTTGTAGGGGTCAAAGGTCATTGTGGAAATTCCAAGTTGTACTTTCATGCTTTTGGGTTGCCGGGGCAGGTTTGGAGAAGGCCATGGAGGCAGGCAACAGCTGAGTCTGAGAGTCCCTTGGGCTGCCTTTTCTGTTGATGGCTCACACAGGACCATGGTTTAGAATAGAGACTCCTCTGTCTCTAATCCTGAGACTTGGAAAACCAAAGAGGATGACAACCAGATTCCTTTCCTGAAGCTTCATTCGATCTCTGCCAGTGAAAGAGGAGCTCTTTACCCACCATGCACCATGCTGTGTGTCCCAGGAAATATGGCTTCTTCTTGTGCCTGGTGCAGCTTACGTGGGAATGGGAGGCAGGTCTGGTCTGTCTTAGGGATGAGCCCTGGGTGGCTTGATTTGGGAAGATGAGTTTTTGGGTGAAGTGATTTGATATGGACATTTCTTTTAAACTAAGGTGTTAGTAAGTTCTTGAGAAGATTGTTTTGGTGTGCAGGTTAAGGATTCTACTCTGTGTCTCCTAGGAGGTCTGTCCTAGCACTGGACAGAATGCCATCCTCTCTGACTGTCTTCTTACGGCACTTAGTTCCCTCACTGGAAACTCCCTGTAATAAACCACAACATGGTAAAATAGCCAGGCACAGATTTCAGTATGAGAAGTTAATGACATTCAGCTTCATTTCCACTTTCTTTTGGGATCAAATGTTCTGCTCTGTCTTACAATGACAAGGGTGTGCTTTTTTTTTTTCCTTTATGTGACTCAAACTTGGAGTTTAGGAGCCAAGAGCCCAGATCCCAGAGCTGTGCTCTAATATTCCATGGTCACCACTCTTGGAATGTTGGGTGGAATTCCCAAGTGTTCAGTCGCTTCACGGCTTCAAGAAATGGGAATGACACTGCTTGGATTTTTGAGAAAGTATGTGGTTCTTGTAGTGTATCCTGAAAATGTTATTCAACCCATTTTCAGCAAGCTGGGACCTCCTTTGAGCCATTCTTAGGGTCAGGCCTATATGGCTGTTTGAGAGATTTGATGGCCAGCTGTGAGACACAACCCTTGGGGGCCCAATGGCTTCTAACACACCTCAGATGAAGTTGGTACAGAGCTTGGAAGACAGTAATGTGGTGTTGGGATTGTAGTGCCTTGGCAGCTGCCCGTTGGTATAATTGCAAGACAATAAACACCAAGAATTTAGGGAAACTTAAAAGAGTATTTTGGCCTAAAGCCATTAACACAGTGCCAGCTAGATAGTAAGCTTTCCATAAATGGTGGATTTCCCTAAGTTGGGGTAGAACATATTAACTTCATTTTGAAATGCACTGACTTTACTCCTGAGAAATATGATAATCTCTGTCCCGGCTGAACCTGTTGGTTAAGTGTTGCCAAAGATTCACTGCTCTAAAATTAAAGTTATTATTTTAGTAGATAGTTCTCAACTTATAGCCAGCTTAAAAATATTGATTCTATGAATATGTTTCTTGCATAGTTACTTTGGGATACATTTGGATATAGTAGGAAGTAACATTGCTCAAAACTAGGGCGGTCTGTGGACGTGGAAACTTTTGGAAATTTTTTTGGTGCTGATTTGGGTGTCTGTTTATACCTGCCTTAAAAAAATGGTTAGGCTAAAACTATTTCATTCATGCTTTATCGAGTGAGAATTTGGAGCTCTTATCACGGCTTATTCCTCTGTGTGGAGGGACCAGTTTTTCACTGAGAATCCTGGCCCTGCTCCAGGGCCTTCGCTGGTCATGTGGCTCACCCGAGGGGTAGGTGGGGCACCTCTTCTTTGTGCATGAATCCTTGTTGCAATCTCTGCTTTCACAAAAGCCAGACAAGCACACCCTTGGTGGACCTGTCCCTTTATACCAGATAGGGTGTGGCCATCTGGCAATATGACCCAACTATACTTTAGTGTGTACCAGAGAGCCTGATCTCAAGCTCACCAGCCCTCAGCTGTGATCCAGCACTCTGTGAAGGACCAGCAGTGTTTAGGGGAATTTCCTGGAAGTTACACGACCTGTCCATTCTCCAGCAGTATCCTACCTCTACAGAATGGCTGTTGCTGAATTGTAATTTTTAAAAAATCTATTGTCAAGAGGAAACATCCATATGAAATTTGTCACTAGGCTCATGTAGAAGGGAAGATCCAGAGCATTGCTCATCATGTCACAGTGGCTTCGAAGGTCCACTCGTGGAAATTCCTATCTGATCTCAGATTACAAGGAACTTTTCTGCTTCTTCTGAGCACTTGATCTGGACATTGTGAATTTTACACTGCTTTTTCCCTATGTGAATGGCTGTTATAAAGCATGATGTTATGTGGAGCTAGGTGTGGAGCTCAGTAGGGTGTGTTCTGTTACTTTATTCCTCTCTGTCTTAACTTTTGTGTTTTTATTTTTCCAGTAGCAACTTCTTCTATTTTTTTTGTTTTTAGACTAGAACATATAATTTATTTAGAAAGTAAATTAGAGAGAGAGAGAAGAGAGGGAATAGAAAAAGAGAGAGATTCACCTCCCCAAGGAAGGGATGGGGGGGGTCAAAGCTTCTTATTCTGTTTTAAATTAAGGACCTTTGGAAGTCACTCTTGAATCATTTCTTAAGTACGGTAACAGTTTATAAAGTATTGAAATTGATGAAAAATGTTAACCTTAATTTCGAACCATTTGAAATCTTTCTGTGCCCCAGATCCATCCATCCCTCCCTCCCTCTCTGCCTCCCTCCCTCCCTCTCTCCCTCTCTGCCTCCCTCCTTCCATCCATCAACCATCCACCATCTACTCACCCACCCACCATCCATCTATACCCACCCACCATTCATCCATCCATCTATTCATCATCCATCCATTTATCTATCCACTCATCCGTCTATCCATCATCCATCCATCCAACCATCTTCCTGATTTTGTGTCTAAGTATGAATACCATAAATGAAATCCTTTTGGTATTTATTATTTATACAGTAAATGTTTAGGATTTTTGCCCCCACTTTCTTCTCCCCTATCCCATTTAGGTTCAAGGTAAGGGAAAAACATCTTGATTCTCATTAATTTACTAATTAGGGAACATTTGGGACACTAAATCATGATAATCAGTAAGAATTAACACATTTATATATTATCTTATAGTTTATAATGTTTCATGTTTATTCTCTAATTTCTTTCTTATAACAACCTTTCAGGTGGGTATTGGTAAGGCAGATAATATTACATCCGCATTTTTTCTGGTGGTTTTCTGAATGGGGAATTTACTAGCTCCGGGTCACATAATTTAGAAAGTAACAGAGCCTAGTAATTGAGCCTGGGTATTTTGAGGGCAAGTACAATACAGGATCCTTTTCTCCATACACTTTGATTCCTGGAACTTGCAAAGACTTAAAAACTACAGAATGCCTCTTATGAGTGTGTTTGAAGGTGAAAAAGAAAGTTTTGGTGTAGCAGGCATTTTGGAAAAAGCCATAGAGTAAATGCCATGGACACAGTATCTTTGACACATAACCATATTTTCATCTTAAATCATAATACAGAAGTGGAGCAGTGAGACTCTTGAGCCCTATTTTTGCAGGTATTTGAAGTCTGAGATTAGTGTTGGCAATACCTTCCCCAATCTCCAGTGCATACATTTTCCTGTGAAAACCAGTTATTTGACACTTGACACACACATTGACCAAAAGACGTTGGGGTTCCATCAGAGTGAGACTGAAAAACCTGGAACTTTCAGCATTCACTTCCCTAGGGGTCATCTTACTGTGACGTAAGCAGGCATACTAGTACTGCTGGATTTCGTTGGTGTGGTTTGTGTGTGTGTGTGAGCTGTGTGTGGTTTGTGTGTATGTGGCCAACCGAGTAGACTGCTTCTTCCCGCTGGATTAACTCATTCACTATATTGTTCCACAACAAATTTAAGGTGACTAATTTCATCCAATATATTTATTTTTATTTTTTTGAGTTGGGGAGGTTCTCACTCTATCACCCAGGCTGGAGCGTAGTGGCACAATCACAGTTCACCACAGCCCTGACCTCTTGGGCTCAGGCGATCCTCCCACCTGAGCTTCCCAAATTGCTGGGACTACAGGCATATGCCACCACTCCTAGCTAATTTTTTGAATTTTTGCAGAGATGAGATCTCACTATGTTACCCAGACTGGTCTCGAACTCCTGGGCTTAAGGAATCCTCCCGTTACAGCCCTCCAAAATGCTGGGATTACAGGCATAAGCCACTGCGCCAGGCCTCTTCATGTTTTAGAAATAAAGCCCTATCACCTTCTTCTCCATGTAGTTTCTCTTTCTCCCCATATAGTCCTAATGATCAGAGATGGGAAGATTATAGGTAGAGAAAAATTTTAGTTCTGGTAGATAGAATATGTCATTTTTTTAAAGTATAAAAAATGCATTATCAGCCTCCGTTGTGCAGGTGAAAGGACAGCCGCCCGCAGGCCTCCTTGCCAGCAAGATCCAGCCTTGCAAATTATTGGCAGCTGGCACCGTAATGAGTCCATTTCAATATAAATGGGCTATTGCTTATTAATTTCTGCTCGTTCCTAAGCAATTCAGGATGGCTTTGAAAATTCGGAAATGTGCAGAGAGCAGTTTAAGGGGAAAACTAGAAAAGGGGAATGAACAGAGGAGCAATGAGCGAATTCTGGAAAGGGCACATGTTGTGGGGGTAATAATGGGGTGTTGCTGAGAACTCGTGCTTCTTTTCCTGCAAGCGTGAGTCACTGACTTCACGGCTAAATCGCACATTGTCCAAGATAAGGCAGAATAGCAACTTGGCTTATTGTTCAGTTCTGTGTGGATGTATATATTTATTTGCTTACTGCCTCTATGTGGTTCCTTTTCACAAAATAGGCATTTTTCTCTGGGTTCCTGCCCAAAGTGTTTGTCATCTCAGGTTCCCACCTTGCTGAACCACCAGCACTGGGTTCAGTAGGGGGCAGTGAGAAAGTACCAAGCTGAAGCTGCCCAAAGCAGCCCTTTTGATCTTTGTTTTGCCCCTAAGTATTTAGACTCTCACGGGAAACGGCAGGCTTTACTAAGAAAAAGAAAGGCAAAAAAGACCATTCACTCCACTTGTTTCTGGAACTCTTCCTGCCCATTGAGTTTCTGTGTTATATAACATTTTGGATATTTTACCAAAATTCTTCTTCTTCTCCTTCTTCGTCTTTTTTAATGTGTCGGAGTCTCACTCTGTCATCCAGGCTGGAGTGCAGTGGCATGCTTATGACCACTGCAGCCTCGACTTGCTGGGCTCAGGCGATCCTTCCACCTCAGCCTTACAGGTAGCTGGAACTACAGGCGTGCACCACCATGCCCAGCTATTTTTTTTATTTATTGTAAAGAGGATGTCTTGCCAAGTTGCCCAGGCTGATCTCGAACCCGTGGGCTCAGGCAATCCTCTCGCGTCTGCCTCCCAAAGAGCTGGAATTACAGATGTAAGCCACCACGCCTGGTCCAAAATTCTTTTCTGAGCATATGCATCATGAGTTTCCTATGCATTTGATGTTTGCCATCCTCAGTAAATGTATATACAATGAGAAAGCCTGGGTATTTAATTTGGGCTTTTGTTTTAGTCGTTTAGTACTTTCTTCAGTTTCTATGATAAATCCTGCTCTACTTTGAGAATAACTGAGGCTTCCTTTTTGTTGTTGTTTTCATTTCTGTTTGTTGAGACTCTGAAGATTAAGGGGGGCAGTGTAACCTTTTTCTGTTCTCCAATGCCTTCATCTACAGAGATAGATTAAAGTGATACAATAATTTAGTTTGTAGGGCTTTTATTGCCCTCAGTGTGAATAGGCTGATATTTATTTATTTATCTGATTAAGCCTGTCATTTTATACCTACAACTAAATGTTACATCGTTTGATTTGATTTGGGGCATCATATTTTATACAAAGTTGATATCAGAAAATCACTGAAAATGGACTTGATAAGAAAGGGCCCATTTCCTTCCTCCAGGCTCATCTTTTTTTCTTTCTTTCTATTTTTCTGTCCTCTCTGACCTGTTCCCGTCTAGGTTTTTGGCACATCCTGACAGACTTCGATGAAACTGTGATGGCCACCCCAGGGGGCAGGTGCTGACACTCTCCCAGCCCCAGCTGCTGTCTTGACGTCCCTTCCAACCTCAGTATCTAAATGCCACAGTGCTCTTGGGGCAAGTTGGGCTGGGGACCACTGTTGCCTTTTAAGGTAGGTTTGCATATGTATATTTGAGCTTATTCTTGTTTATGTGAATTAATGAGAATGCTTCAAGGGTCCTGGGACAGATACATCTTACTACAATTGGAACTGTTATGCTGGAATTGCAGTGTTGTATGTAGCTCGTGGGAAAAAGAATTTGGAAGCGTTTCTTTGGATTAGGGTTACACCCATCTGACAATTCAAAAGCATTAGCAAACCAAAAGACAAAGCAGGTACCTATGAAGTCTTTTCTCCCCCTGTGAATTGCCCGCAGGATCTTTTAAATTTATCCCTGAGCTTCACCATTCCTTATACTGGATTATGTTTGAAAAAGAAAAAAAGAAAAACCTAGCTTCAAAATCTTAACTTCAAAACAGTGATATGTTTTGTTTCTGCTTTGGATCATCTTTAAAAAGCAAAAATAAACACAGTCAAAATAATCATCTTTTCCAAATCAAAGATCATCCTATATTTGTTGCAAAACTTTCTTGCTTAGTCTCTGTGTTAGGGGTATTTGTGTGTGACTTGGCAAAACCCTTTTTCATGGGTTGTAACAATTTAGCGAAAACTTTCAGAACTTTGTCTCAGTTTAATCTTAGCTCTTTCCCCCCTGTCTTCAAGCTCAGCCTCCAGTAGGAAAAAACAGGCTTGAAACCAAGACCTCCCACTAGAATCTAATTTTAAATTTGCAATCTGTTGTCTTGTGATTTTCGCTTCAAATTTAACTTTGAAATAAATACATTTCATCCTTTCTCCTGCAGCTTCGGAGGATTGTTTTCAAGTCATAGAACGGTAACCATTACGTGTATTTTAATAAGTTTTTAAATACCTCAGAGGAGTGAAGAATTATATTATTAATAATTATAACTTATGTGCATCATTAAATGCCTTATGGTTGGATTTCATGATATCTTTACCAATGACAGAAAAAAACCCCTTGCTTTCCCAGTCAACTTTTGACTTGAATATGACAGATACTGGATTATCTTGGGCCCACCAGTGGGATCTAAAGATTTGTGTATTTGAAGCGCTCTTGTTATAAGGCAGTGTCAAGGATGAACATTCCTGCTCAGAAAGATTGGACTAAAACTTTAGTATATTTAGGTTACAACTACAGTGACAAGTTAAGGTCCAGTTTCTGGCATTGGGAGATTATAATAAAATGGGAAGGGGGCACATAAAAACAAGACAAATGTGTCAGCATACAGTGACAGATACAGACACAGTGATGGGAAGATCAAACAAAATGTCACTGAAATGCAGAGCAAAAGTGATCTAGTCCAAGCTAGGTAGTATTTTTTTCCTCCTAGGTAATTTTCCCGAGCCATCTGTTTGGAGTTTGGGTTTGATGCTGTTTTGTTGTAACTGTCACCATAGTGCCCACATCCTTACTCTCTTCAACTATTAAAAAAAAAAAATTCAGTAACTTAACACCGGTTGGCATGTTCTGTTTATTTTTCCTTCTGTAAAATGAGTATAGTATAGAAACATTAGAACATATCAAAAAAAGCATAATTGTGAAAATTAAAATGACCTATTAGCACTCCATCCAGAATAGTTAGCTTTTAAAATTCTTACACAGATTTATCGTGCGGTGTACATGTGAAATATACACACATTAATATTCTTGGAGAAGATTTAACTGACTCAAGATCTGTGTCTTTTTTGAGTTGGAGTCTCACTCTCTTGCCCAGACTGGAGTGCAGTGGCATGCTCTGGGCCACCATAGCCTCAAACCTGCTGGGCTCAGGTAATCCTTCCACCTCATTCTTCCAAGTAGCTGGAACTGCAGGCATGCGCCACCACGTCCGGCTACTTTTTTGGTTTATTGTAGAGATGAGGTCTTGCCAAGTTGTCTAGACTGGTCTCGAACCCATGGGCTCAGGCAATCCTCTCACCTTGGCCTCCCAAAGTGCTGGGATTATAGGCATGAGCCAGCACACCTACCCTGTTTCTTTACTCGTGTATCATCATTGATGGTTATAATGATCTTGCCACAGACATTACTAGCAGTTAGGTTTTTCATTTATTTCAAGAGCATTTACTGTTACTCAAGGAGCACAGTTATAATGGCTGCTTTTTAGTTTGTTTGTTGTTTTGAGGCAGAGTCTCACTTTTTTACTCAGGCTGGAGTTAGTGCTTATGATCATGACTCACTGCAGCCTCATCCTCTGGGTTAAAACTATTCTCCCACCTTAACCTCCCAAGTAGCTATAGGATGACAGGTGCACATGATCATGCCTGGCTAATTTTTAAAATTCTTTTTCTTTTTAGAGAGGCCTCTATGCTGCTTAAGCTGGTCTCAAACTCCTGGGCGCAAGTGATCCTCCCACCTCAGCCTCCCAAAGCTCTGGGATTACAAATGTGAACCATTGCGTCCAGCCTAAAGGTCGTTGTGTGATAACTCCAAAATTTGGGTTGTCTTGAGGTTGGCATCTATTGATTGTCTTTACCATTGAGAACTGGTTACATTTTCCTGTTTTATTTGGAATGCACTGTGGACATTTTGAATATTATGTTGTGATACTCCAGATCTTGTTAAAATAATCTGGAGGATATTGATTTTTCTTTGTTATTATTTTTGCAGTCCATCAACCTGACTAGGTTCATATTGCAAGTTCTGTCTCACCTTTATTGGGTGGAGGCCCTAATGTCAGTTCAGTTTTTGAAGTTTTTGGTAGACTGCTTTGGGTTTGTCCCATTTGTGTGCCACTCAGGTGTTAGTCTGAGGGTTGGGCTGTGGTTTATGTCATGATTCAGATTTGGGTCTGAAGTTTTGACTGCTTTGGGTCAGTCCCAGGCTTGTGGGTTTGAGGAGTGAACCTGGGGCTTGTGTGGATTTATACACAACGTTAGGGGATTTTCTTTTCCAGTTCTCTTTTCACTGAGATCCCCGCTCACTGGTTTGCAGGAGCCATTCTTGGTTCCTCTGGTTAGAACCACAGGGGTTTGTGCCAGAGTTTTTTGCTGCCTGGGCCACAGCTTCACTGGAGCTGTACTTGCCCTTGGTGCAAGGATGGGAAAGAAATCAGAGTAACAAAAACAAAACAGGAAACTCACCGTTATGTGAGTGGCTTTCAGGAAACTCACCGTTATGTGAGTGGCTTCTTCAAGACTTGACTCTCTTCCTCGATTTTTCTGCTTTTGTTTACTTTATGGTCCAGAGGTTTTAGGTTTTAGTTGTAATTAGTAGGGGTGAGACAGGCCATAGTGGCTTCATCCGTCTTGCTGGCACCAGATATTAGCAATTCATTTTTGTTTGTTAAGACAGAAGACTTATATTAAGACTTAAGACATTATCAAGACGGAAGGTCTATCCTCAGATAATCAACTCTACTTCTGTGTTTAACCTTACTTTGGACCATTCTATGTTTGCTTTGTACTTCCTGATAATATTTTACTAGATGGTGCCCAATAAATGCTTATTTTTTTAATTGCCTAAATCATTTAAATTATTTTAGAATGTCCTAGATACTTTTCAGCCCTCCTCCCGCTCAATAAAAGGAGGGCGGAATGATTCAAATACATTTTTGGGGGTGGGGAGAATCCTCACTTTTAAACTAAACTTCTATTTAACCAAAATATTTCAGTTAATTAGGCTTGGTTTATTTAACTTTTTATTTCAAAATAATTATAGATTCACAACAAATTGTACACAGGAAATATAGCCATCACCTAGTTTTCTCTAATGATTGCATCTTATATAATTGCAGTAAAATACCAAGTCAGGAATTAGAAATTGTTTCAATGTGTGTGTATGGTTCTATATAATTTTATCACATAAGGTTTAGTATGCTAAAAAAAAAAAAATCCATAAAAGCAGTTCCTGAGAAATGACCACCTGCCTGATATATGTATAAACCACCCTAACTAATAAATACTTGTGCCTATTGGTCAGGTTCCTTAATGATACCTTTTAACTTCTTAACTTTGTGCAGATGGTCCCTGATTTATGATGGTTGGCTTAAGGTTATTTTGACTTGACAGTGCTACACATTTAACCATTCTGTTTTTCACTTTCAGTACTTTATTCAGTAAATTTCATGAACTGTTCAACATTTTATTACAAAATAGACTGTAGGCTAATGTCAATGTTCTGAGTGTGCTTAAGGTAGGCTAGGCTGAGCTATGATGTTTAGTAGGTTAGGTAAGTATTTCTTGCATTTTTGACTTGGGTTATTTTAAACTCATGATAGTTTTATGAGGACATAACCCCATCATAAGTCCAGGAGCATCTGTATTTAATTTGATGGGATTGAAAGACATTTTGTGTGATTACTCATTGAAAGGTTTGACTTACCACTTTAAAGAGAGGGATCGTGGCGTTGGCAAGAATGAGAAAGTCATATCCCATTGTCTTTGATCTCTTAAGTGCTCCTCTGGTATCTCCTAATCGTCTGACCCCATACCACTTTCAAATTATACCTTGCCATCAGGCCACTCTGTCTCCTTTGTCCCCACTTTGCCTGGGTCATCTTAGAACTGAGCTTTTCTGCACTTGTTATCCTGACTATGTGGAGAGGTGCCCTCAGCTCTTATTCTCATTCCTGAACCTCTGCACTGCAGCTTCAGAAGGAGGAGGAAGGTAGGAAGTGAAGGCAAGAATAAAGTGGAACAAGGCAGGAGCTAGCCCTTAATTCCTCCCCCAGGTAATTGAGCGGGTGTGGGTTGAGGAACACACTGAGGCATGAGCTGAATGCCCCAACCCAGTTCATGAATCAGGGCGACCACACACCCAGTGGTCCAGAATGAGGAATTGACATAGGTCTGCGGGCTGAACAGATACAGAGCACAGCGTGCTCATTGGAGACAGGTGTTTCCTCAAGGCACCCTGAGAACAGAGGCTAGTGTATTTAAGACTGATGTGTGTTGTGTCTGGTTCACATTGGGGTCATGTTCTCCTCTGTATTTTATTGGGGTTGTATGGGTTTTCACATTCTAGATTAAAGTGTCTAAAGTATCTTTTGCCATTCATTTATTCAGTTTTTGTTTTTGAGTTGGGGGTCTCACTCTCACCCAGGCTAGAGTGCAGTGGCACCATCACAGCTCACTGCAGCCTCAACCTCCTGGGCTCAGGTGATCCTTCCACCTCAGCATCCCAAGTAGCTGGGACTACAGGCATGCGCCACCATGCCTGACTAACTTTTTTATTTTTATTTTTTGTAGCAATGAAGTTTTACTTACTGTGTTGCCCAGGCCTGAGTTTCTTTTATTGTTTTTTATTTTTATTTTTTATTGTAATTTTAATGGAGCACCTACTGCCTTTCAGGTCAGGTTCTAGGCACTAAGGATACAGCAGGAACCAAGATGGCAAAACTGGCAGCCCTCTAGAAGCTTAGGTTCTAGGGGGGAAAGAGAGAGAATAGAAAAGATAAGTAAGTGAACTTTCTTATTGGTGACAATGATGATAAATGTGAAGGAGAAAAAGAAGAGGAATAAGAAGTGTTGAGTTCTGCAGGAAGGGTTGTCATTTTACACGGAAGAGCCAGGAAAGGCCTCACTGACAAGGTGACATTTGATTTAAGATCTGAGTGATGCCAGAAAGGAGGAGGGTTCGAGGCCCAGGGAAAAGCTGGCAAAGGCCCTGAGACAGGCCAGGGAGGTCAGAACTTATAACAGTGAAAAGAAGAAAAGGGTGAAAAGCCAAACTTGAGGTTCGAATGCTGAATGTTGTACGTATGCTAAAATCTTATCCTAACTACCTCCTACCTGTCCCTGAGAGGAGAGCTACCTTGGTCACCAACATCCTGTAAAAGTCATAGTCTGAAATTCAGAGTTTAATGAATTTAAAATTGGTGATTTCCTGGATTGAGATGTAGTACTATTTTTCTAACATTTCTCCCCCTATTTCTTTTCCGTTTTTTACATTTTAGTCTGTTCTCCCTGCCCCAATTTTTTTTTTTTTTTTTTAAGGCAGGTCTTAGTCTGCCACTCAGGCTGGAGTGCAGTGGCACGCTCATGACTCACTGCAGCCTTGACCTCCTGGGCTCAGGTGATCCTTTTGTTTCAGCCTCTCAAATAGCTGGGATGACAGGCGGGCACCACCATGCCTGGCTAATTTTTTTGCCCAGGCTGATCTTGAACTCCTGGGCTCAAGCAGTCCTCCTGCCTTGACACCTCCCACAGTGTTAGGATTACAGGCATGAGCCACGGTGCCTGGCCTGCCCCGCCCCAAATATTTTCTCACCTAGTTGTGACTGTGTGATGATTATGTTGTGAGGAACTAGTCCTTCACCTTTTGCTTTTGTTACTAAATTGCATCAATATTTATTGACTCCTTAGTACATGTGGAATATTTTTCTTTCCTTTTTTTTAATTGGAGTCTCACTCTGTCGCTGAAGTGCAATGGCACGTTCACGGCCACCACAGCCTCAGCCTGATGGGCTAAGGTGATCCTTCCACCTCAGCCTTCCAAGTAGCTGGAACTACAGGCATGCGCCACCAAGCCTGGCTAATGTTTTGATTTATTGTAGAGATGACGTGTCACCAAGTTGTCCAGGCTGGTCTCGAAACCATGGACTCAGGCAATCCTCCCACCTCGGCCTCCCAAAGTACTGGGATTATAGGCGTGAGCCATTGCACCTGGCCCAAGTGCAATATTTCTAGTCTTTATAGAGTTCACAAAAAAAGTGAAAGTCACTCTCTACCCTGAAGTTGCTTTCAGACTACAGGAACAACAGGGTCCTGTAAACCAGGTCTTGTTTGTTTGAAATAAAAAAATGAATGAAAAAGATTAAATAGGATAGAATAGGAAGAACTCAAGATGATGGGAGTAGCTGGCATTTCATATTTATTTGCACGTGGAACGGATTAGAACTTGCAATTTGTCAACTTTCTGGGGGTTGCCTATGGGGCAAAGGTTGTCTCTGAAACAGGAGACTGTGTCTCCTGTATGTGATGAGCTATTTTGACTTTTCGCGTCAATGTTATTTCAGAGTCCTCCCCCCTCCCCTCCCCCATCCCACATGGGCCTTCATGGTTCACACGAACCTTTCAGGAACAGCTTTCAAATGAAAGCGTGTTTCAGCAGTCCCTAGAAACGTATTTTTCTTCACTTCAGTTGCTTCAGATTTCCTGCTGACTCTGCTCAGGCCGTCCCCCGAGAGTTTCTCTTGGTAGGATTTAGGAGATTTGGCATTCATCTCTAAATTCTAGTTCTGAAGATAAAAGTGGCTTCTTTCCTACCTTGGCTGGCTGAAAAGAATCTTGCTACTAAAAATGTTCTTAATATAACAGACCCGTCAGCGTGATGCATAGAGTGCTATAATTCTTGAAGGTTGGGGCCATTTCCTTTAGGAAATCTCTCCTGAGGCTTCTAACTTGATTAGTTTTCTGTTGGCAGAAACAAGCCTTACCAGAAAGTTGTTGTTGAAAATATGTCTGTCAATTTGTATTTGCAAACTTATGATATATGCCAGAGGGGAGGGTAAATCCTAGCATATTTGAGGTGACAGTTTTGCCTTTTCTTCTGTCCAGTGTATTTCACTGTAATTCTTTCCTCTTTTAAATTTGAACCTATGTAATTCTTAAAATGGGGCTGTAACTAACATTTGTTCTAAGTCTTTTTTTTTTTTTTTTTTGAGTTGGAGTCTCACTCTGTCGCCCAGACTGGAGTGCAGCGGCCGCCCCCGGCCACCGCAGCCTCGACCTGCTGGGCTCCAGCGATCCCTCCACCTCAGCCTTCCAAGTAGCTGGAACTACAGGCGTGCGCTACCACGCCCGGCTAATTTTTGATTTATTGTAGAGATGAGGTCTCACCAAGTTGCCCAGGTGGGTCTCAAGCCCGCGGGCTCAGGCAATCCACTCACCTTAGCCTCCCAAGGCGCGGGATGACAGGCTGAGCCACCGAGCCCGGCTCTAAGTCTTTATTTATGGGCAAAACATGTACTTACACAGACACATCCAGCTATCTTAATGTACGCTTTAAAAGACATCAAGAACTTGAAGAAATTGGTCATGGCCAATGGTACTGAAATGCGTATTTATCTTACTTGTAAAAAATGTAGCACGTGTTAATCTTAGGAATTTAGGTCACTTAAATGATTGTGCACGGGCAGTCAATCTTTTCATTTTTATCATTCTTCTCGCTTTTTAATGATACTGACCAGAGGAGCGTGGGCATCTTGCTTTGAAATCTAGTTGCTGCAAGTAAAAAAGAAGCTTGTATTTCTTGGAAAATTCTCTCCAAGAGTGTTATGATGTGTGTGACCTGGTTGGGAACAGGGCAGTAGGGGATGGCTTCACATCTGGGGTCTAAATGAGTTACCTCTGAACTCGCTTGGATATTAGATGGAGCTTTTCCCTTCCTGTTGCCACACATTTTATTTCAGTAAAGATGTGCTGCTGAGAGCTTAAGCAACATTTTAGCCCAAACAATGGGCCTGTGGAGTGATTCCCAGATCGGTGTGAAGGTATATTGTATTTCCAGAGTGTTTCGATCTCTTTGCAATGGTCACAGTAATGTCATTTCCCATTTTCCCATCATGCCTTTTACATTTTTGTTTATTGCGTGCCTTCCCTGGCTAGAATATCAGCTTCATGATAGTAGGAAATGTGTGTCTTTTGTTCACTGCTGTATCTCTGGCTTCTAAACATGGTAGGTGTTCAGTTTATATTTTCTGAATGAATGGCTCTGTAGGTGGTTGAAAGAACCACCCCAGGGATAGGCCCAGCGATTCTATTTTTCTTCTTTCCTTTCTAGCTATTTTCATGTGTGTTATCTTAAGTGCATATGATTTGAAGAGCTCTATAGAGAGACCTCATAGAGCAAGGAGAATCAGCTAAGTAGAGTCACAGTTGTCAAGCTTTGAAGATTTGTCTCTTTCCCACTGTGGGTAACAGAATTGTGTCATCGGGTCAGTGAGAAAGACTGGGAAAATATTTAGGAGGGGCTTAAATTAACCTGGGGAGCCCCAGAAGGCTGAATCGCACTTAGTGGTTTCATAATGTGAATTTCTGTTTGCAGGGCACTCTGTACCAGATTAATGTTCGCAGGTTGGATTTGCTCCCAGAAATAAACCCATTAATCTGCTGCTAAGCAGAGAGTGGGGTTTCTGTCTTGTTTTGTCCATCCCTGCCCCTACTTATACCCTCCCCAGAAGCCCCCAAAATCAGGGTTCTCAGAATGCTGTGAAATTAAAGGTTAAAGCCTTTTTTCTTTCTGGCTTTGATTTACTGGGAAAATTTGACTAGACTTTTCATTTTTGATTGATTTTTAAAATATGGTGAAGCCGGGCTTGGTGGCTCAGCCTGTAATCCCGCGCCTTGGGAGGCTGAGGTGAGTGGATTGCCTGAGCCCGCGGGTTCGAGACCTGCCTGGGCAAGCGAGACCTCATCTCTACAATAAATCTAAGAATTAGCCGGGCATGGTAGCGCGTGCCTGTAGTTCCAGCTACTTGGAAGGCTGAGGCGGAAGGATCACTGGAGCCCAGCAGGTCGAGGCTGCGGTGGCCGGGAGCGGCCACTGCACTCCAGTCTGGGCGACGGAGTGAGACTCCAACTCAAAAAAAATAAAAATAAAAATAAAATAAAATAAAATATGCTGAGAGTTTAAATTAAAAAAAAAAACCCACAAATCATTGACAGGAAGAGAGGAAGGTTACCAAATGCACCTCTGAGTTTTGTTTTTGGGAATATATGTAATTTTGAATAGAAATTTACTCCTTTCGTGAGCACCTCGGTTTGAACTTTTAGTTTTCAACTTATGGATAGGAATAGCACCCTTACATGCAATTATAGGGTTTACGAAGGCTAGCAGAGTTGCTGGCTGTATTTAAGCAAGACTCTTGCCGTGAGCGGTGGCTCACGCATGTAATCTCAGCCCTTTGGGAGGCAGAGGTGAGAGAATCACCTGAGCTCAGGGGTTCAAGATCAGCCTGAGCGACATGGCGAGACCTCATCTCTACAATAAATTAAAACATTAGCCAGGCATGGTGGCACATGCCTGTAGTTCCAGCTACTTGGAAGGCCAAGGCAGAAAGATCACCTGAGTCTAGGAGGTGGAGGCTGCAGGGGCCGTGAGTGTACCACTGCACTCCAGGCTGGACGACAGAGTGAGACTCCGACTCAAAAAATAAATAAATAAAACAAGACTCTCTGGTGTGCCCTTGGGCATCTGCCCTCTGGACAAAGACAAGTCTGATTCTCGCATGCTCATATTTATGCGCATGTCAGGTCTCATGGGGCAGTCTCAGCAGATGATGTTAGTGCTCACCTGCTCCCAGATAAGAGTCCAAGTACCTGCCAGGTGCACACAGGAAGTTGTGTTGTTACCCCACCCCCATGAGCCAAGGTGTTCTAGGCTCTTCCTCTGCGATGCCTAGACCTATCCTAAAGGTGACTCACTTTTCCTCTCTGTCCCCCATTTTGCCACAGACCATAAAACCATGGGAAACGCAGAAAGCCAACATGTCGAGCATGAGTTTTATGGAGAAAAGCATGCCACCCTGGGGCGCAAGCACACGTCCCGCTCGCTGCGCCTCTCGCACAAGACGCGGCGGGCCAGGCACGCCTCCTCGGGGAAGGTGATCCACAGGAACTCCGAAGTGAGCACCCGATCCAGCAGCACCCCTAGCATCCCCCAGTCCCTGGCCGAAAATGGCCTGGAGCCCTTCTCCCAGGAAGGCGCCCTCGAGGACTTCGGCAGTCCCATCTGGGTGGACCGAGTTGATATGGGCCTGAGACCCGTGTCTTACACCGACTCTTCTGTCACTCCCAGCGTAGACAGCAGCATCGTCCTCACCGCAGCCTCGGTGCAGAGCATGCCAGACTCCGAGGAGAGCAGGCTTTACGGGGATGACGCTACATACTTGGCGGAGGGAGGCAGGAGGCAGCATTCCTATACATCCAACGGGCCCACTTTCCTGGAGACGGCGAGCTTTAAGAAGAAGCGCTCCAAATCTGCAGACATCTGGCGAGAGGACAGCCTGGAATTCTCACTCTCTGATCTGAGCCAAGAACATTTAACAAGCAACGAAGAAATCTTGGGTTCCGCCGAAGAGAAGGACTGCGAGGAGGCTCGGGGGATGGAAACGCAGGCGAGTCCGCGGCAGCTCAGCACCTGTCAGCGAGCCAACTCCCTGGGTGACTTGTACGCTCAGAAAAACTCCGGGGTGACAGCAAACGGGGGGCCGAGGAGCAAATTTGCGGGCTACTGCCGGAATTTGGTGTCTGATATTCCCGATCTCGCAACCCATAAGATGCCACCAGCTGCTGCTGAAGAGACTCCTTCGTACAGTAATTATAACACACTTCCCTGTAGGAAATCTCACTGTCTCTCTGAAGGTGCCACCAACCCACAAATTAGCCATAGCAACAGCATGCAAGGCAGAAGAGCAAAAACAACTCAGGTAAAGTGATTGAAATCTGTTTCAATATTTTGGGAATGATGCATGACTCTGGAAGTGCGTGATTTTCGCTCTTGGAAGGCTCCCACCTTTTCATCGGGTTGTGCCCCTTGTGCCTGGTGGCTGCTGCAGCCGGTGCTGCTTCTTTAAGGCTGCTTCTTTCTCCCGCTTCGCTCTTCTTATAGTTTCTGTGGTTAAGGGGTGGGGAGTAAGGGAAGTCTGTGGGGGGGAGTGTGAGAGGAGTGGGAATCAGGCTGATAAGTTCGTCTTGGGAAGCTGCCTCTACAACTCCGTTCTTCATCAGCATCCCACTTGTTCAGGCTTCCTCTCTAACTTGGTGCTTTTCGTGGACAAATAGGCATGGTGGCTTGTGGACTACCAGAACTTACTTCTTGACTGCAGCAGGTGGGAGGAGGTTGGTTGGCGGCTCCTTTGAGAGGAGGCCTTTGTAATTCAGGGCGGGCTCCGGTCACTTGTCAGCCTCTCTCTCGTTGGCAGGCTTGCTGCCTTACCAGGAGCCATTTCAATTTCCTGTTCCTTGCGAGGCTGGCCAGCCCTGTCTCTGGAGGGGAGGTGTAGCGGAAGGAATAACATGGGTGGGTTCCAGTTCCCACTTTGCAGCCAACTAGTTATTTGACCTTGGGCAAACCCTGACTTCTAGTTGTTCCTCAGACAAATGGGGATAAGGTGGTATGGGGTCTAGTGCGTGAAGGAGTGGGTGTGAAATGTTTGTTAAAGACTTAAAAAGTGTCCTGCTAGTGAAAGGAGGGCCCGTTACCTTAGTTGGCAGTGATAATCAAGATTAAGATAATAAAATGTCAAGCAGTTGAGCTAGGCGAGGTGGCTGAGGCAAGAGCATCTCCCAATCCTGAGAGTTTGAGTCTAGCCTGGCCAACACAGTGAGACCCCTGTCTCAAAAAAAAAAAAAAAAAAAAAAGAAATGTCAAGCAGTCCTGCATGCATTGTTCCTTTTCTGGCATTACTGTTCCCTGTGGCAGAGTTCAGGGAGTCTTGGCTTATGCTGAGGATGAGGAGGTAGTTTGTAGATGGTGCTTCAGGTTAATCATTCAGATTGGGCCTGTTTGCCTTGAAAGGTATATCAGCCACGAGGGTGATTATCAAATACCACTGCAGTCAGCATTCTAATCTGTCAGGTTGGAGATGATGCAGCACCCTCTGGCCATGCTCCAGTGCAAGTCAAATGGGCATTTCAAGGTTACATTCTGTCAGAAGGGGACTGGGGGTCTAAATATAATGGGCATATGGTGAATAAGGACCCGGGGGAAAGAAAATTGGTGTTAGACTGTGTTCCTGCCCAAAGACAAGTTTTACTCATAGTGTCCAAGCCAGGTATCCTGGCTCCACCTCTTCCTACTGGGTGAGTTTGGGAAAATTATTAATTCTCTTATAGCCTTAATTTCTTCATCTGTCCAGTGTGGATAATAAGGTTTTTTGAGAAAGAAGAAAGAAATAACATGTGAAGCATAGTGTCGGGTTCTTAGGAGGCAACCAGTAAGGGAGAATTTGTTAGCTGTTGCAATTTTCATCATTGTTAGTGGTGTCATATGGGTTGAGGACCCAGGGTGGTTTGGTGTTTGTATGAAAATCTTGTGTCCTTAGAAACAAAGTTGTTAAAAAGGCTGAATCACGTCTAAGAAGGTGAGCATGAAGCTTGTCTCTTGAGGCACTACTTGAATTTTAGCCCATCTCTTCTGAATGGAGGTTGTCATGGCACAAATGACCGAATGACCTCTCTGTGGTTTCTCTGCCTAGCTTGTGATAGCTTCTCTTGCATTGTCAATTTGACAGCTTAAGAAAACAGGTGGCTTATTAAAGGGTCACCTGGAAGGGATTGAAGGGTTGTCTTGAAGGCATCATCTGATTGGCGTTGCAGGACTGAATCAAAAAGGTGGTCTGCCTGCCTTTGGAGTTTAGAGAAGAGTACACTGACATAGACCATTAAAGACAATACCACCTTTGACCTGAAACAGTGCCAAGTCAGCACATATTCTAAGTAAGATTTGAGAGGGGTGACTGTCTATGTTCTGGCTCTCTGTCTCCATGGCTTTAACGCTGGGGTCCTCTAGACCTCTGTTTCCCCACACACCCAGCTGACTGATGGGGATTTGAGCCTTCGAGTCATGGCTATCCCCTGAAGAGGGTCAAAGCATGGCAGTTCTCCCCTCAGATCTGTATCACGCATCATTGTTACATGAAATTTCCATTCTTTGGCTTGTTGCCTTCTAGAATTGTTAATCTATGGAAGTGAGATCATCTAAATGTGGTGTCTCATAAAGTCACCGCTTAGGCAGCTTAATGGAATGCAGAGTGCAGTGGGCCAGGAATCCTAAGGAGTGCATTTGCATCCTGGCTTGTCTGCTTACCCAGCGGGTGACCTTGGGCTAGTCACTCCATCGTGTTCCTCACGGTCCAGTCTGAGTGACACCAACCTCCCACAGGGCCATTAGGAGAACCTGGGATGCCGTGCATGGAAGCCTGTTGCAGGGCCTATAAAATGAACGGAAGTATTATTTTTGTATTGACTTTATATGTTGAGTGAGGATCTTTAATGACTTGAAACAAACCCCAGAATTATGCACAACACTATCCACCCGCCCACATTTTCTAGTCTAAGTTTGGTGTGTTCATCCAACGCAATTTCTTGAGAGCCCACTATGTTCCAAACAGTATATTTTAAGAGGCAGTGGGTGTGGATGCTTCCTTGAAAATAATTTTTTTTATTATTTTGGTAAAAGTTTTTGACCCAGGGGACCTCTTCAGTGAGCTTGAATCATAGATATTAAAGTCTCCTCAGCTGCCCTGGTGACATAGTTGGATCTGTGATGGTCCTGTCAGCAGTATTCCTCCCCAGAAAAGAGTTTCTGGCAGACATTTGACCCAAGAGCATGGCCTCTAAGCCTGGAACAAAAAAAATACCCGTTATCTGAAATTATGTGAACAACTTCATTTGATTTGAAAATGATCATCCAAGGGTTTTTGGCCATTCTTCCTGTCTTTGTGTTTGGTCAGAAATTGGATATATTACTGAAATGTGAAAGCACCGGAGTTCACCTTTAGGTTTTGAAAAGCGACACATATTATGTGCTATGGTGTCTGGCTTGCAGTTTATTTATTTGAGTATGTGTGTGAGTGTCTTTGCACACTGTGCATAAAAGTGTATGTTGGAAGGCAGTATGAGTAAAGCCTCACACTATTTGAAGCAGAATTTACTTCTATTGATTTCTGTAAAAGCATATAAGAGGTTGTCCCTTGGATTTTAATTGATGGAGCTGATTTCTTGGCTTGTACTTTCTCTTCTTTCTCTCTCCCCGTGCCCCCCCCACCCCATTTCTTTGGTTATAGACAGAGGAGTGGGCAGCCTAGTGTCTGGCATAGAAAAGGTTATCAGCACATCTGAGCCTGTTTCCTCTTGTTTATTTAACTTCCTGGGACCTCATTGCCTCTTAGCTGAGGGCGATGAGGGATTCTGCATGTGAATGAATGGAAAACTCATGGCACAGAACCTTGCACATCATAGATGCTCAGTAAATAGTGGCTATTAGTTGTGATCAAGTTTGCCCAATTGTTCTAGGGCTCGGCTCTACTGCAACTCTGAGACTTTCAACGGGTGAGTTGGAGAGAGAGAGAAAAGAAAAACACTGTCTTTTGATCTTGTAGCCAGGATCTGTGCTTTAAGGGAAACCTTGGCTTGGGACCATTGGTCATGCTTGTGAGGAGAGCTTCATTCATCCACTTGGGATGTACCGAGCATGTCTCAGGGAGCTGCAACCTTGAGAAAGCAGCAGGGAGCCCCACTGTCACAACCCTGAGTTGAGGTGTGGCACGGGCAGTTAGGTTTGTGGATGTCACTCACCAGTTTCAGACACCAGAGCATTGCCCGAAATGAAAGAGATTGGGTTATAAGGTCTCACAACTGATTAGACCAAGACTTCTGACTCACTGAATGGTGTCCTTTCCCCAAAAGCACACTCCCACACTGAGCTGCCTCCCCCATTTGGACAGGTGCCAACTCAAGTGCCCTTAGATTTTAAGATCAAAACCCTCAATCCTGGCACAATAACCATAAAGGATTTGGCTGAAAAGAAACTTGTTACTGCCCACTCCTGTCGCCTGAAGCAGTGGTTACGGAGAGAGATAGAGATGGCCAGGATAACTCTAGCAGAATCATCGTGGATGCTTGCTTTCCTTGATATGCAAGTAATCGAGTTGATGATTTGAACATGAAAAAGGGTACAACATATCAAAAGAGGATCTTGGGTTCCTGGGAAAATTGTGTAGATTTAAATTTTTTGTGTTGTTTTATAACCTTAGAAATAAGTTTGTTTCCCAAGCTGAAAATTGATATCAACATCCAAGTGGTCCTTGACATTTGGTCACAGACTCCTTTGAGAATCGGATGAAAAATTTGGACCTTTTCTCTTAGATAAACACATAGGCTATCCTTCCGTGTATCATTTCAGGGGGTTTTGTGGATCCCTAAAGTCTATCTAGAGGTTTTTGATTAAGAACCTGATTAATTCTTCTTGAACCAAAATATTTCCATGTAAAATCTATTTTTTAAAAACCACTTTTTTCTTTTCTCCTCTATCTTCTGTTTGTTTTTTTTCCCCCTCCCCCTTTTACTTTTTCTGGCAGATAGGTAAAACAGTGAGAATTATGTTGAAAACAAACCCATCCATTTTAAACAAGAATATATCTCCTTTTCAATATCTTTTTTTGGGGAGTGGGAAAGTGGGTAGGTAGTTGAGAGATGGATTATGTCAGCAATTGTCAGACCCCTTTGTACTCTTAAAAGGCAATTTAGACTCCAAGGGGCTTCTGTTTATGTGGGTTATATAAATATTGCATTTATATCCTATTATATATTACATATAAAATATAAATATCACATTAGAAATTGAAATAGTAATGCCAAAAATACTTACTCACTTAAAAATAGCAATATAGCCATTTCATGTTCACATAAGTAATTTCTTTTGAACTGTTTAAACCTCTAAAATAAAAAAATGTGGGGTGAGAGGCATTGCTTTATATATCTGCAAATCTCTATGACTTCTGATTTAGTGGAAGACACTGGCTGGAGTCTCCTGTCTACTTCTGCATCCACTCCTCTCTCTTGCCATATGCTGTTTGGTTGGACTATATGAGCAAAATCTGACCTTGCACAGGTAGTTGGAAAAGGAAGACCATCAGGTACTCCCTGGAAATATCTTAGGAACCCCGGGTCCACACTTTGAGGGCTGCTCATTTATGGTAATATTGGTTAGGGACATTCAGACTTTTTTTAAAAAATAGAGTTGGGTCTCTATGTTGCTAGGCATGAATGTAGTAGCTGTTCACAGGTGTGATCATAGCACTTACTCCTGTGCTCAAGCGATCCTCCTGCCTCAGCCTCCCAAGTAGCTGGGACTACAGGCATATGCCACTGTGCCCAGCAGTTCGGGCTTTTGAAAATCACATTGTTAGTCTAGAACATGAGTAGAGAAAAGTCCATGCCCCTTGACTCAAACTGTGTCATAACAGTGTATATAATTGTTTTTTATTTTTATTTTAAAGATGTGGGGTACAATTCAGGGTTAGGTATACAAATGTTCATTGTGCTGGCACCCTTGTTGATGAGGTGTGTCCACCCCCCCTACCCCCAGGCAGTTTCCCACTACTGCCATCCCTATCTTATAGTATTATGATAATTGTTCAAGGTCCGCTTGTAATTGTTTTTACAGCATGGCTGAGAAGGGAGAAGGAGGCTGGCATTGGGACTTGAGTGCTCTCTGAGCAGGAATGTGTGATTCTTATATGTGGCTATGAAGCTAGCCTGCGTGAAGGTCTGGCAGCGGGTCTCCAAGGTCCCAGTGGAGAACTTACCAAACACCTGGCCAGCCTTTCCCTTGGTCATTTGGGCTCAGTTGACTGCCCATTGATGGAGTATCTAGCTAGGGCCACAGATTGCCCAATATGTCTCTCTAGGTTTCTCTACTTTTTAAAAAAGTTAAAGAAATGAACTCTGGCTGCATGCATACAAGACATAATACAACCGGACTGTTTGAAGATTGCAAATTTAAGCTTTACAGCTAGGGCTGATTTGTTGTCTCAATTGTAGTTGCGCATCAGCTGAGCTTGAAACAATGAAATCTTTAAATCCAGCTGAAGTTTATTCCATGCAGAACTGTTTCTTCTTGTTTTGAGACTGGTGGAGAATGAGCAGCAGTTAGTTCATTCAGCAACTATTTTTGAAGTGTCTGCCCCATGCCAGGTGCTATTCTTGGCACTTGGGATGCGTCAATGAGAAAAGATCCCTGGGCACAGGGAGCTCGTTGGGGTGCAGTGGGTGTGTGTGGCAGAAGACAGTTAGCATAATAAGTACGTGAGATGCTGTGGATGAAAGAGAGAGCTAGATGAGAAGATGAGGTGGTGGGGGATGTTGGGACCATTTCAGATAGGGTGGTCACTGTGGGCCCTCCTGAGAGGGTGGACTCGGTAGGGCCTTGAGAGGAGGAGGAAGTTGGCTATGGAGTTGTAAGGTGGGGGAGTGTCTTGAACATTTGAAGAAGGGCCAGGAGCCCAGAGTAGTTGGAGTAAAGTTGGGGGTGGGGGGAGAAAGAAGAGATGCTGCAGAGAAGTTGGCGTGGCAGTTAGAAGAGGAAAAGAGAAGCTTCTTGCTATAGAAAGAGGGGGACTGGAGTATTCCTGGAAACAAGAAAAATTGGAGTATGCCTTGGAACGAGTTCTTTAGTTGTACTGGTGGGCAGGTTCCTCCGAAGCTCAAGGGCTAACGCAGGACGTTTGTGGAAAGTCTTGAACGGCGGCCTAAGGAGTCCTCCATGTTTGAAGATTGACCTGGTAATGGTGTGTGGGATGGACTGATGGGAGGAAGATGCTTAGAAGAGAGGGACTGCTGAACCAGTGATGTGGTACTTCTACATCACTGGTTCAGCAGGGAGGAAGAAGGACTGGGTGTGTGATATATTATGGGTAATGAGGAGGGGAAGGGTGCCTACAAGTTGGAAGCACATACATAGAAAAACAGACAAAAGGAGAGAAGAGGAGTCGCTTAACTTAGACATAAAGCACTCCCCAATCAGGCGTTACCTGAAGCAACATCTCAAGAATTTGCCAGCTTACTTTGGAGTCCCCTTTTAGTAACAGAATTTTGGTTCCAGTGGTTGTTATTGAAACAGTGAGTCACCCCCTTTGGGAATCATTAGAAGAGAAGGAATAGGTGTTGGAAACACAAAAAGAAAGGTATGGAGATTTTGCCTTGGGAAAGGAAGGAGAGAGAAAAATAAAAGTGGTTTCCTGTATCTAGCAAATGAGGAATGACAGTTATTAGTAATACTACCCCATAGTAGCTAATATACAGTGTATATCCGTCACCATTTTCTTAGTTTGTTGTGCTGCTTTGTGAATGTGAAAATAATTAAAAGCCTGGTTGGTATTAGGCTGATACCTATCTGTTTTTCCCATGAGACCTTGTTTTTCCTAACTTTTTCCTGGGAATGTAGAACACTAGTAATCAAGGTCAGGCAGTATCTTCTCTCCTTGGGCTAAAATATAAGCAAGGATGAAGGTGCAGATGACAGTAATGATAGTTAACATATTTAAGCAGGTACTGTGTGCTGGGACACAGTTTGGGACACTTTTCCTGGGTTTACTCAATCTCACAGTATCTTACGAAGTATCTTACAAAGTAGGCACTGTTGCTGTCTACATTATACAGATGAGGATACAGAGGCACAGACTGGTTCAGAGTAATTTCCTAGAATTGATATTTGCTGTACTGCGATTTCCAAAGGAAAGTATACTGAGTGTACTTTCAGTATACAAGAGTATACTGAAAACCAAAGATGGTATTCGTGTGGGATGGAGGGGTGTGCTTATACTTTGAGGTTAAGGAAAAGATGATAAACCAGAGGAGGATCATTTTGGACTTTAACAAGGCAGAAATAGTTCTGTACATTTTTTTAAGTGACAGGTTCTCACTTTGTCATGCAGACTGGAGTATAGTCGTGTGATCATGGCTCACTGTAGCCTCAAACCTCTGGGTTCAAGCCATCCTCTGCCTCAGCCTCCCAAGTAGCTGGGACTACAGTTGCTCACCACCATTCCCAGCTAACAGAAAGATTTTTTTTTTTTTTTTTTTAAGTCAGAGTCTCACTCTGTCACCTAGGCTGGAGTATAGTGGCATGATTACGGCTCACTGCAGTCTTGACTTCCTGGGATCAGGTGATGCTTCTCCTTTTGCCTCAGCCTCCCAAGTAGCTGGGACTACAGGTGTGTGCCACATCCAGCTAATTTTTTTTTTTTTTTGTAGAGATGAGGTCTTGTCATGTTGCCCAGGCTGGTCTTGAACTCCTGGGCTTAAGCAATCCTCCCACCTCGACCTCCCAAAGTACTGGGATTACAGGCATGAGCCACCACACCTGGCCAACAGAAATAGTTCTAATTCAAGGTTTCTACAAGTCAAAATTTCTTAACACCACTGAAATTCAGTGAATTCTCCTGCATCACTCCACTGCACAGGTATCTTAAAGCAAAGCTGGGCCTATCAGGGAAACTAAAGTTACCAAGAAAACGGATTCTAATTGCATTTGACTTAAAATTTTACTGGGAGTGGTCAATTGATTCTAGTGGTCCCTGAATTGTCCCTTGCATTTTTTGGCTAATTACATTTTCAGAATTGTGTTTGCCTTGCACATCATTAACATAGAAAACCTCTCCCTTTGGTAGTATTTGAAGTCTCTTGTCAAAACAACTTGAGCCTTGCCACAATGTGTCATCAGTCCACATTCATGTGGGGTGACCCTCCAGTTTTCAAGGCAGTGAAAACAGGCTTTGAATTTGCCTCTTCCTCCCCCATTTTAGTACGGAAGCTCATTTAAGCATTTGTTGCCCAGCTAAAATGTGGAGAAAACTCTGACCCAGCAGCTGTTGCATGTTTTGGACTACAGCTGGCCACTTGTGCATACATTCATTTTGGGACACTGCCAGTGGAATGGAAACTGGTGAGTGCCCTGGAAATCCGGCTTGGGAGGATTTGTCTTGGGAGAGCAGGATTTAAGAGCCTTCCTAGCCCGTGAATGTTGTTCATCATCGGAACGGAAGTCTCTTCAATGGAGTGTTTCTAGCATAAAGAGTTTATTTTGAGCTGTTTTCTGGAAATCTCTGCGACATCGTGTACTGTGTTTAGAATTATCTGTCTAGCTAGGGTCTTACCATTTCCCTTGATTTTTGTCTGGCTTTTTTGGTTAAAATGGAGTATTTGGCTATAAGAAGGAACATGCCTTGCAGTTCATACAAAGACTGCTGAAGCTCCCATGGGAGTATTTCCTGGAGTCAATCTTCTGTATTCGTTGCCACTGGGAGCAGTGGGGAGGTTTACAGGTGTTTCTGGGTGTGGGGAGAATCAGATTTCTCGTAAAATGTCCTTGGGACTGAGGTGGGAAGGAGGAGGAGCCCCTCAGAAAGATGGCCGCCAAAGTAAGTTTGCAACACTATGGGGGAGAGAGAGAATAGTGTTGAGTAGTGCCTCTGACTGAGTCATTGCCATTTCCAAAGATGCTAGAGAATGGACTTCTGGGTATTTCCCAAGCTTCATGACTAAATAGGGGCTGGGCAGCCAGCATCTGTTTCCCAGTGGGCTGGGTCACATATCATTGGGGGCATGTGCACCACTGAGCCTGAATAACCACTTCAGGAGACAAGGTGGAGTGTCTTGTATCATAGATCCAAGAGCATTCCCCAGTGATGACACCGAGTTGTGTGCTCTCAAAGTATGTAGGCTCAGTGGGGCCAGCAGTTCTCTTACCTGGAGTCATCACTTCTTTGACAGTTTAGTGGGCTGTCCCAGAGTTGAACATGCATAGTCTGGACCATTGCAAGGTTACTGCGTCAGTGGACATGAGCTGATGTTTGGGTCTTACGAAGAGGTGAGTATCCATAGAGATCTTAACTCTTAGTTTAAATAGAGACAGACCTAAGGGCATCCTGTTAAGGAATGAATGGTTATGGGAATGTAGTAGACTGTTAAGAGGCATCCTCTTGGGAGTTGGTCTGTACAGTCTCTCTTTTCCTCTGTTTTCATCTCCTCCTTTCTTCCACTTTCAGATTTTAGCTCTTTGCCAGGCTAGTCAAGCCAAATGGATGAACACTTATTCAGCTTGTGCTGGAAAAAAATTAGAAGGGCAAAACAAAAGGGGAAGGGATGGAGTTGAATATTTATACAGAATCTGGTCATGTGCTCCCTGCCACCGAGCCATGGGCCACCAGGTAATAGTAAAAAGGGTCCTTGGAAACTTGGGTTCCAGTTTCCCATCAGCCACCAGCCAGACTCTTGCCTTTCTGAGCTCAGAATCCTCATCTGTTCTTCAGGGAGATGGCTTTGCAAGGTTCCTTCCTGTTCCGAAGCTCTAGGAATAACAAGATGCCTGGGATTGAGTCTCTTCTTTGTACCGAGAGAGAGAAGCATCTTACCTCTTAGCCTCTTGGAGGAGAGTAATTACTGCCGATTCCTTCACACATACATAACCTTCAGAGAAGGACTGAGATATGAAAATGAACCCAAAGTTTGGGAAATCCATAGACTCCTCATCTTTCGTGACTCATGGTTATCTTGAATAATCAATGATTGTCAAATTTTTTAATTGTCTTTTATCAACAAGGAAGCATATGGTAAATGTCCCTGCCAGGGAGAAATGTGGGTTGATAAGTGTTTTTATGTTTGTGTAGAGGATTTTTACCAGCTGGATCTGGGTCCTTTGTGACCGGCAATGGCTGCTAATAAGCAGAAGAGCAGACAGCAAAGCCTTGGGACCAGCAGTTACAGGGGGCTGCGTCTGTGGTTTTTTTTGTCCCCTTAAGTCCCTCTAACCCCCAGGGGTCTAAACTCCATTTGAAATGGAGTGATCCTTACAAGCTGTCTCAATAACTTCTACTTCCTCCTTCTTTCCATATCTGGCTATGTACCCCTTGAGTAGTCATGATGAAGGTGAACTTTGAACGGTTCTTGTAATTGACGCAGTGAGATTCATGCAGACATGGGCATAGCACCTGTCTGAGCCTTGTGTGGGACCATTTTAGCTTGTGGTGTGGCTCATTCTGCTCCATTGCCTCTCAGCAAATATGTGAGGTCAAGCATTCATTTGGATGACAATTCAGAATATCCTGTTCGTTTTTACTTACTTGAACCACAATTAGGTCTCTGGGAGACTCACACCTCAAAAACTGGTGAAACCCTCAAACTGAATATGACTTGGCCGTCTCTTCCGTGTCAGACTCATGTTCCCATTCGTTTCCTTTCAGAACAGCCAGTCTCCTTTCTTTCCCATAAGATGGTTGGGTTGTCCTGTCCGATACTGCTGTCATCATCCTCTCTTGATTACTACCATTCTTGAATTATTATTTGTGGAAATGCCTGTAGCACTTTAGAGCAATTAAGATTCTGATTTAAGAACAGACCTGTCTGTCCCAGAAATGTTCAACTTGAGAGCAGAGGCCGCTTTGGAAGTTCCCAGTGTTTTTAAACTGGGAATTGATACCCCCCAGTATCTTGGCAGTAGCCCCAAGCTGTCGCTCGGCCCGGGGGCAGCAGGTAACCTGCCTCTGGCTCCGGCATCCCAGCTTTGAAAGGGCAAGGTAATTGGAGAGCCTGCATGTTGGAGCTGTGGGCCCCACAGACTTCTTTAGCACAATGCGGAGGGAGAGGCTGCTTGTTTGCAAGAAGCAATGAGAACTCTTGCCTGCCCCTGGGTTCTGGGACCTTGCTGGGTGAGTGGGTGAGGTGGTGCATGGCTATCATTTTTAGTCACCCTGTTTTAAAAGAGACTCCCAAGCAGGCCTTTAAATTTAATTTAATTTAATTTATTTAAAAAAAAGATATCAGCTGTAAAGATCTACTTATCCATTGTCACTCTCTACCTCCGAAACATCAAACTAATCAGCCTGCAGAATTTCCCGGAGTTCAAGGCAGGCTGAGGAGGGTGAGGGCACTGATCTCTCAGCGTGGTGGTGGTAAAATCTCAATAGCTGATTTGCCAATTAGTTAATTACCTTAGTCAGATAAATGATAGGCTCTTTGAAGTGTTCCTTGTTTCTTTTATGTTTCTTGAATATTCCAAATGGTCTTCCCTCCTGCAGGTTGTGTAAGGTTTCCTCAGAGGCTCTGCTGGCCAGCTGGGTGTGCCAAGGTCCAGGGGTTGAAGAAGAGTCATCCCTCCTGCTGCTACAGAGCCCCTGGCTGGACTGATGGGTGCTCCTGGGTTCCTTCTGGGTCTGATGAGTGTCATTTTTCTCCCGTATTTGCTCCCAAGGATGTTAACGCAGGCGAGGGCAGCGAGTTTGCAGACAGTGGGATCGAAGGGGCCACCACCGACACGGACCTCCTGTCCAGGCGATCCAATGCCACCAACTCCAGCTACTCGCCCCCCGCCGGCCGGGCCTTTGTGGGCAGCGACAGCGGCAGCAGCTCCACCGGGGATGCGGCTCGCCAGGGGGTGTATGAGAACTTCCGACGGGAGCTGGAGATGAGCACCACCAACAGTGAGAGCCTGGAGGAGGCTGGCTCTGCGCACAGCGACGAGCAGAGCAGTGGCACCCTGAGCTCCCCGGGCCAGTCGGACATCCTGCTGACCGCTGCACAGGGCACGGTGCGCAAGGCCGGCGCCCTGGCCGTCAAGAACTTCCTGGTGCACAAGAAGAACAAGAAAGTGGAGTCAGCCACCCGGAGGAAGTGGAAGCACTACTGGGTGTCCCTGAAAGGTGAGGGTGGGAGGGCCCTGAATCAGATGCACCGATAGATAGATGCGCACTCCATCATGCACATACTCGTGGCACAGGTTGTTTGTATTATCTTTTTATTTTTATTTATTTATGTATTTATTTTATTTTTTATTTTTTTGAGTTGAAGTCTCACTCTGTCACCCAGACTGGAGTACAGTGGATGCTCCCGGCCACCGTAGCCTCGACCCGCTGGGCTCTGGCGATCCTTCCTCCTCAGCCTTCCGAGTAGCTGGAACTACAGGCGCGCGCTACCACACCCGGCTAATTTTTTGATTTATTGTAGAGATGAGGTCTCGCCAAGTTGCCTAGGCGGGTCTCGAACCGGCGGGCTCAGGCAATCCACTCACCTCAGCCTCCCAAGGCGCGGGATTACAGGCTGAGCCACCGAGCCCGGCTTGTTTTTATTATCATATAGATTCTTTTGTGACTAGAGACAACATCTTGCTGTGTTGCCCAGGCTGGTCTTAAGCTCCTGGCCTCAAGCAATCCTCCTGCCTCTACCTCCCAAATTGCTAGGATTACGGGCATCAGCCACCATGCTTGGCCTAGGATTTTAAATTCATGTGAATTTATTATTATTACTATTTTTAATTTATTCTTTTGAGTCGGGGCTTACTCTTTCACCCAGGCTGGCAGGCAGTGGGAAGATCACAGCTCATCAGAGCCTTGACTTCCTGGGCTCAGGCAATCCTCCTGCCTCAGCCTCCCGAGTAATTGGATTACAGGTACTTGCCTCATGCCTGGCTTATTTTTTTATTTTTTTCTTTGATTTTGTAGTAGAGATGAGCTCTCGCTATGTTGCCCAGGCTGGTCTCAAACTCTTGGGCTCAAACAATCCTCCTGTCTCATTACAGGCATGAGCTGGGATTACAATGCTGGGATTATAGGCATGAGCCACCACACCTGGTGATTTTTAAAAAATATATTTTATTGTGTCAAGAGTACTTAATGTGAGATCTACCTTTTAAACACATTTTGAAATGTACAATACAGTATTATAGACTATAGGTGCAGTGTTGTATGGAAGAGCTCTAGAATCTCTTCACCTGATTTCACTGAAATTTTATGACCTTTGGTTAGTAAATTCCCCATCCCCATCCCTACAGATGATGTTTTTTTTTTTCTCCGCTTTTTCCACAGTTAAACTAGAGGAACATCTTATGTCTAGTTTCCTCATATACACAGCTGGTTCTGATGACAGGTTCAAAGCTTCAGTTTCAAAAAGTTTATTGTGGAATCATCAAGTTTGTACCTTGAATCCTATGAATTTGCCATTATTTTAAGGAAAAAATTGAGACTATTGCTAATTTCATAGGGTTTAATCTGATGTTAATGGAATGTGTAAACCATCTAGACTGGGCGTGGTGGCTCACACTTGTAATTCAAGCACTTTGGGAGGCAGAGGTGAGAGGATTGCCTGAGCCCAGGGGTTTGAGATCAGCCTGGGCAACTTGGTGAGGCCTCGTCTCTGCAATAAAATTTAAAAAATTAGCCGGATATGGTGGTGTGCGCCTATGGTTCCGGCTACTTGAAAAGCTGAGGCAGAAGGATCGCCCGAGCCTAGTAGGTCAAGGCTGCAGTGGCCATGAGCTTGCCACTGCACTTCAGTCTGGTGACAGAGTGAGACTCCAAATCAAACAAAACAAAAGCCCCACAAACCATCATATGTTTGTCAAAAACTCAGTCACTATTTTATAGTCAAACTTCATGTTTTTGTGTATATGTATGTATAGGTACATATATGCATGTATATATATCACTATATTTCCTTTTCCTATAACCATAATATTTATTTATTTATTTATTTATTTATTTATTTATTTATTGAGTCAGGGTCTCACTCTGTTGCTCAGGCTGGAGTACAGTGGCACCCTTATACCACTGCAGCCTCCATCTGCTGGGCTCAGGTGATCCTTCTGCCTCAGCCTTCCAAGTAACTGAAACCACAGGCATGCACCATCATGCCCGGCTAATGTTTTGATTCATTGTAGTGATGAGATCTGCCAAGCTGCCCAGGTTGGTCTCAAAGCCCTGGGCTCAGGCAATCCTCTCTCCTCTGCCTCCCAAAGTGCTGGGATTTTAGGCATGAGCCACCACGCCTGGCTAACCATAATACTTTTACATGTTGCTATTCATTGGTCTTGTGTTTGCATTTGTTGCATCTGTGTATATATTTTTGCATAGGTTTCGGTATTGTAGACCTTATCATACATTTGTGAGCTCTGTGTTTTCTCTAGAGAGACAATTTTCACAGCTAGATTTGAAATAGGACTCAAATAGGGCAGGTTAGGTTATAAAGACTAACGAAACTAATGGAAGGACACGGGAGGAAGAAGCCTGGGCTTCCCAGTCCTAAACCAAGCCATTTGATACTGGATTTCACCAGCTGTGTTTGGGTTAGGAGCATCCAATCCTAGAGCCACGGAACCTTCCTAGCATTTTGCTCAGTGAGGTGAACTCATGCCCATGCAGTGATGTGCAGGTCAGCCCTTGCACAAGACAGGTTTGGGTGGGCCTCATTGCTGTTGGCGCTGGCTGTGGCGTTGAGGCCTGTTGGAACAAGAAGAAAAGACATTAGTTATGATTTAGGTGTTGCTGCAGGTCCCAGGGACCCACAATGGCAATGTGATGCCATAAGCAAGACAAACACCTTTCAGAAATAGATCATCTAAGGCTCGTGTGGTAACTTCCTCTAAAGTCTCCAGAGGCCCTGGCTTCTTCTGTGATGTTGCTCAGCTGTTCCTAGAGCATTATTATTTTGCTCAGCCGTTCCTAGAGCATTATTATTATTATTGCTGTTGTTGTTATTGAAACAATCTTACTCTGTTGCTCAGGCTGGAGTGTAGCAGTACAATCATAGCTCTCTGCAGACTTGAACTTCTGGGCTCACATGATCCTTCTGCCTAGCCTCCTGAGAACCTGGGACTACAAGCACACACCACTATACCCAGCTAATTATCTTAGTTTTTTGTAGAACTGGGATCTCACTGTGTTGCCCAGGCTGGTTTCAAACTCCTGGCCTCCAGGGATCCTCCTGTGCTGGTCTCCCAGAGTGCTGAGATTATAGGCGTGAGCCACTGTGTCCGGCCGAATGTTATTTTTTGATGATGTGATTAACATAGCATAAATGTACTGTGTCATAGTCCTGGAGGCTAGAAATTCAAGATCAGTATGTCAGCAGGGTTGATTTTTTTCTGGGGTCTCTCTTCTCGACTTGAAAATGGCCTTCTTTTTCCGGTGTCTTCATACAATCTTCCCTCTACTTGTCTGTGTCCAAATTCCCTTTTCTTAGGAGGACACCAGTCTTATTGGCTCAGGGCCCATATTATCTTAGTTGCCTCTTTAAATGCCCTATCTCCAAATATGATCACATTCTGAGGTAGTTAGGGTTAGGACTTTTGGAAGACACAATTCAGCCCATAACAGGCCCTGCATTTGCCATTTAAACGAGCTTCCCAGGTGAATCTTACTCTAAATTTGAGCGCAGCAATGCTAGTGGCATAGAGTAAAAATAATGAGTTGACTTTTTAAACTTGGGACATAGAAGAGGAGTTTATTTTGTTCCTGCCATTCCCATATAGAATAAATGACACAGGAGCTAAGTGCTCAGCCTTAGCTTCCTGAGAACCTGGGACTGTAAGCACACAACACCACGCCCAGCTCATTATTTTATTTTTTGTAGAGATGGGATCTCACTGTGTTGCCCAGGCTGGTTTTAAACTCCTGGCCTCAAGCGATCCTCCTGTACTCAGGAGCACAGCCCATGAGCCCATTAAGGGAGGGAGCCTTCGTTTTCTCGTTTTCTCGGTGACCCAGTTCTGAGTGACACAATCTGTCAGGATTCAGGCCCAGAACACAGAGCCACTGAATCCTTTGCTTCTTCATCCTGACGGGTTCCCAGTATTTGTTGACATCCTCAGGGCTTTGTCCTTGCCGCTCACAAGCAAGATTGTGCTGCTGTCTTTTTCTTAGCAATCCTTGGATATTGAGAAATAAAAAGCAGAGGGCCTGGAAACTGTGGGCTGGGGATTGTTTTTCCCCCCGAAGATTCTTTCACGTTAGACAAAATAATTCATTAAAAAAAGGATTTCATCTGGAATCAGTCTCCGGACTGTTTCCATGGGCAACGGAAGAGCATACAGATTATGTCCAAGTGATGATGAAGGTAAACGGACGCTTATCAGAGGGTGTGTGGTTCTCAGATTTGCTGCTGCATGTTTGTCTTAAAATTGGAACAAGTTGATAATTGAGTAAAAGCTGATTTCAATTACCTGCTGTTGTGGATGATTCTTAACCAATATGAAAAAAGAGATCAAAACAGCTATTTGAGAATACCCTATTACATTCAATGTGTACATGTGTTAGGGTTTGTGGGTATCCCCCGGTTCATTGTCTACAGATGACTTTGTTTTAAACCCTTGTATATTAAGTATCTACTGATCATTAGTGTAGTGTTCGTCGTAAAGAGTATTTAGAGCAGGGTTTCCTCCATAGTGGCACTGTAGACGTTTTCCAGATAGTTAGATCTTTGTTGTGGGGGGCTGTCCTGGGCATTGGAGGATGCTTAACAGTTTTTCCTGTCTTCTGCCAGCACCACTTCCTCACAAACTGTGACAAGCAACAATGTCACCAGATGTTGCCAAATTTGCCCCACCAGGAGAACCTCTGATTTTGAAAAAATTAGCCTCCTACTCTCTCCCTCTTGTTTGTTCTTCTCTTTATCGCCAATTTATGCTAGTTTAAGTCATGGAAATAGACGGTACAAATGATTCAGGTAATTGATGGACGTGTTCCTGAAAAGACTTGAGAGCCTTAAAATCATAGGGATTTGGGGGAAAATAGAGTTGGAGCAGACTAATCAAGAAATAATGATGTGTATGCCAGAAAAAAAGAAACAAAAGGGAAGTATGTGTATGCCACTTTTAAACACAAAAGTAAAAAAATAAAATAAAAATAACTCTAGAAGACTCTACTTCGCTTTTCTTTTTTTGAGTCGGAGTCTCTCTCTGTCACCCAGGCTCGAGTGCAGTGGCACATTCACGGCCACCGCAGCCTCGACCTGCTGGGCTCCGGCGGTCCTTCCGCTTCAGCCTTCCAAGTAGCTGGAACTATAGGCGTGCGCCACCACACCCAGCTAATTTTTTGATTTATTGTAGAGATGAGGTCTCGCCAAGTTGCCCAGGCGGGTCTCAAGCCCCTGGGCTCAGGCAATTCTCTCATCTCAGCCTCCCAAAGTGCTAGAATTATAGGCGTGAGCCACTGTACCCGGCCTCTACTTCACATTTTTAACAACAAGCATCATACAAGTTTATCTCTGTAAAAACCATTAGCATAGGACGTACCCTTTAAAAAAAGAAGCAGCTATGGCTTGAATGGGTATAAGGAGATTCCTGAATTCTGGAGACATGGACCACAAGTATAAACTCCTAAAGCACAGGAAGACCATGCAATAAGGACTTGTATGCAGAACCCATGGCCAAACTGTATCAAAAGAAAGAATGTGGACTGAGTGCGCAGGACATACCAGTACACTAAATTCAGCTGAGTGTAGGGATATGACGTTTGGCATGGAATTGTTCCATGGTAATGTGAAATGACGGGCTAGGAAAAATTGCCTTTGAACCAATGTGACTTTCCCATTGATCTATATCATTCTACTTGACTAATGGCATATGAGCAAATTTGCTTTACAGACTTCTATTGTAGCTGAATAGAGGGCTTTCGAGGACTTTGCAGTTCACAGAGAGTGTGGCACTTGCTTGTGGTAAAGAAAATGGTGAAAATTGACTGAGTAGCTTATTTAGAAGTTGAGAGTTACAAAGTTGTACCCCAGCTTCCCCTTAAATTGGTTTTGATTAGTTGAGAGTAAGTGTTCGGTGAGTACTTGCTGTGAAAGTGAGCCTCAGGTTCAGGTGATGAGAGAGGAAATCTTGGATACCATCTTAGCACAAGTCTATGAAATATTCTGTCGCTACTGCAGTCTCCTTAGTTTCACAGTGCAATTAAGTGTGGACTAGTACTCTGGGCAATTTCTAGGTAATTCTTTGTTGTTGGGGGCTTTTCCCAGACCTTCGTATGTATGCTATACATTTTCTGTAAGAACAAGGACATCGTTTATTTCTATTTTTAAAAAAATCTAGGCCAGGCTTAGCCTATAATCCCAGCACTTTGGGAGGCCGAGGCGAGTAAATTGCCTGAGCCCACAGGTTCGAGACCAGCCCAGGTAACTTGGCGATACCTCTCATCTCTACAATAAAATAAAAAATAGCTGGACGTGGTAGCGCGCACCTGTAGTTCTGGGTACTTGGAAGGCTGAGGCGGAAGGATCTCCAGAGCCTAGCAGGTCGACGCTGGGGTGGCTGTGAGCATGTGTGCCACTGTACTCCAGCCTGGGAGAAGGAGTGAGACTCCAACTTAAAAAAAAAAAGTCTAGATAACATCTGAGACCAAAAACGGATCATTACTTTGCTAATCCTTCAAGCACTCAAAGCCATTATTATATGTTGTGTTGTCCCAGGGCATGGTCCAGAAACCCAGTATATTTTCTGGAGTTTCCTGGTTGTGTGTTATTGATACATCTTGGAATGGGCTCCAATGAGACAGTAGGCACTGCCATTCCTCACATAGTGCCAGGCACAGTTCTGGCCTGTAGAACCATGTATGTTCTTTGCATATGGACAAAAGAACCACAAGACCCCATGCCCGTGAGGAGAGCTTAATGAAATATTCTTTTTTTTTTTTTTGAGTTGGAGTCTCACTCTGTCACCCAGGCTGGAGTGCTGTGGCCACTCCCGGCCACTGCAGCCTCGACCTGCTGGGCTCCGGCGATCCTTCTGCCTCAGCCTTCCGAGTAGCTGGAACTACAGACGCGCGCTACCATGCCTGGCTAATTCTTTGATTTATTGTAGAGATGAGGTCTCGCCAAGTTGACCAGGCGAGTCTCGAACCTGTGGGCTCAGGGAATCCACTCACCTCAGCCTCCCCAAGCACGGGATTACAGGCTGAGCCACCAAGCCCGGCTTATGAAGTATTCTTAAACAGTATGCAAGAGTGTGAAAGAACCTGAGGGCATGCTTGCAGGAGTCCCAGGCAGGTGGAGAAGTGGTGATTTAAGATCTTGGTCATTCTCTAGGTCCATGCAAGACCTGAGTCCAAGCATGGCTCCACTTTCTTTATTTCCTGGGCACCATATGCCTTAATTCCCCACCCTTTCCTACTGATGGGACACAAGTGTTAGTTTCCACTACAGGCTTTTTATTGCTCAAGCTCCAGATACTCACGCAGACCTCTGTTCTGTTTCCTCAGGATGCACGCTCTTTTTCTACGAGAGTGACGGCAGGTCTGGAATAGACCACAACAGCATCCCCAAGCACGCCGTCTGGGTGGAGAACAGCATTGTGCAGGCTGTGCCCGAGCACCCCAAAAAGGACTTTGTCTTCTGCCTCAGCAATTCCCTGGGCGATGCCTTCCTCTTTCAGGTTTGTCGGGCACTTCCTTTACAAGACATTGCAGACCTCTAGGCTGGATACCTCCCTCTCTTGCCTACGTATTCCAACCTGTTTTAACTTTTTAGTGGTGAGATTTGTCTGTTGCTTATTAAAAAGACAAAAATGATGAATGGCAAAATAAGCATCTGTACTGAATTCCAGGAGTGAGAGATCTCATCCAGTGAAGACTGAGTAGGGTTTTGAGGTGGATGTGAGAAACTTACTTTGTTTGCCATGGGTTGAAGGATATCTTAGTATAGTCTCAGTACCATTTCTGTTATACTTTAGAAAGGGGTCATGAATTTTTTATTTTAGATATGATTTGAGCTGTCCAAAATTTTTATCACAATATGCCAGGCACCAGACATGGTGGCTCATACCTATAATCCCAACACTTTGGGAGACTGAGGTGGGAAGATTGCTTGAGCTCAGTAGTTCAAGGCCAGCCTGGGCAACATAGTGAGACCTCTGCAAAAAAAAAAAAAAATTTAGCTGGGCATTGTGACATATACCTGTGGTCCTAGCTACTAGGGAAGCTGAGGAAGAAGGATTGCCTGAGTCCAGGAGGTCAAGGCTGTGATGAGCCATGATCATGCCACTGAATATTCAGTATAAAGTGAAATTATGATATCCCGAAGTGACTGGCTATACCTAAACAGTCTCTCTTCCTCATCTTATTAGAACTTTCTACTTAACATTTGTGAAGTTTGAGTTTATTTTGAAAAATATATCCCTGCTAATTGCTTCAGCATTAACACTTGCTTTTATGGGAAATCTTTTGTGTTTGTATAGTTGTAATATACCGTGCAAGAACTTTTTGTTATTTAGGAAGACTTTATTTATTTAGTGATTGAATTAATTCCTCAAACCTTTATTTCATGCTTCCTATGTGCTGTGCACTGTGCTATTAAGAATACCCAGGAAGGCCGGGCTCGGTGGCTCAGCCTGTAATCCCAGCACTTTGAGAGGCCAAGGTGAGTGGATTGCCTGAGCCCGTGGGTTCAAGACCCACCTGGGCAACTTGGCAAGGCCTCGTCTCTACAATAAATCAAAAATTAGCCAGGCGTGGTAGCATGCGCCTGTAATTCCGGCTGAAGTGGAGGGATTGCTGGAGTCCAGCAGGTCAAGGCTGCGGTGGCTGGGAGCGTGCCACCGCTCTCCAGTCTGAGTGACAGAGTGAGACTCCAACTCAAAAAAAAAAAAAAAGAATACCAAGGAGATTTTGACAGTTCCTTCCCTTGAGTGTTCACATATAATATAAGGGACAGGCACAGAAACAAATCTTTATAATATGGTAAAGCCCAATAGTGACTATTAAAGGAGGAGTGGGAATAAATGGGTTGAAACTGACAGAGACTTAACATGCAAGGAGAGAGCCAGGAGAAAGGTATGGTGGCAAGAAATAGTTTATTTCACCAACTTTATTGCTTTGGTCCCTAAAGCTATTCCTATTTGGATAATTGAAGTAAATATTAAGTGATAATTTTGTTTATATAGAGACAAAGCATCTGTGTCTTCTTTTTTAAAATCTGTGATTTAAAACACACAGAAAGAAGAATGCACAAAACAAAAGTGTACTGCTTAGTGAACTATCACAAAGTAAATGTGTAACCACCAGCCAGGACAGGAAATAGAAGTCTCTATAAGCCACCTCCCATCCACATACATACACATGCCACCCACTAGTTGAAGAGCATGAACATGTCTTTTATCATTCATGCCAAAACACTATTGTTTATCTGGGAATGTCTTAATTTCCTCTTCACTTGTGAAGGATAGTTTTGCTGGTTATAGAATTCTTAATTGATTGTCTTTTCTTGTGTGTGTGTTGGAGTCTCACTCTCTCGTTTAGGCTGGAGTATAGTAGCATGCTCATGGCTACCACAGCCTTGACCTTCTAGACTCAGGCAATTCTTCCACCTCAGCTTGCCATATAGCTAGAACTACAGGTGTGCACTACTACACCCAGCAAGTTTTTTGATTTATTGTAGAGATGAGGTCTTGCCAAGTTTCCCAGACTGGTCTCTGGACTCAGGCAGTCCTCTTGTCTCTGCCTCCCAAAGTGCTGGGATTACAGGCATGAGCAACCATTACCAGCTTTGTTGTCGGTCTTATTTCAGGGCTTTGAATATGTGATCCTACTGCCTTCTGGTCTCCATAGTTTCTGATAGGAAATCAGCTGTTAATCCCATGAAAATGAGTTGCTTCTCCTTTGCTCCTTTGACTGTTCTTCATCTTTAAACAGTTTGATTATGATGTGTCTAGTTGTCAGTCTCTTTGAGTTTACTTGACCTGAAATGTATTGTGTTTGGTGGATGTGTGTGTGTGTGTAAATCATTTTTGAAGTGTTTTCAGTTATCATTTCTTCACATTGTCTTCCTTCTCATTTCTCTCTTCACTCCTTCTGTGACTCCTGTTATGTTTATAGTAGTATGCCTGATGGTGTCCTACAAGCCTCTGAGATTCTTTTTCATTTTTGTTTATTCTTTTTTGTCCTATTCCTTTGGCTGATAATCTCACTTGATCTACTTCAAGTCTACTGATTTTTTTTTTCCTCCTGTCAGTTCAGATCAGTTGTTGAACCCTCTGGTTATTCTAAATTTCAAGTCTAGAGTTTTTATTTGGTTCTTATTTTAAAATATACACATATATATTTGTCTTGATATTCTCTATTAGATATCATTCTCATACTTTATTTCTTTAGATATGATTTTTTTTAGTTCTTTGGATGTATCCATTTAAAATTTTTGTCTAGCACACTCAACATCTGGATGTTCTCAGAGACAATTTTTGTTGACTGCTTCTTTTCCTGTGTATGTGGATCATACTTTGTTTGCTTGCATGTCTCATACTTTTTGATTGAAAATGTACATTTTTAAATTTTTTTTGAGTTGGAGGCTAACTTCGTTGCCCAGACTGGAGTGCAGTGGCCGCTTCTGGCCACCGCAGCCTCGACCTGCTGGGCTCCGGTGATCCTTCCATCTCAGCCTTCCGAGTAGCCGGAATTACAGGCCCGCGCTACCACGCCCGGCTACTTTTTTTTAATTTATTGTAGAGATGAGGTCTCGCCTGCCCAGGCGGGTCTCGAACCCGTGGACTCAGGCAATCCACTCACCTCAGCCTCCCAAGGCGCAAGATTACAGGCTGAGCCACCGAGCCTGGCTGAAAATGTACATTTTAAACAACATAATGGCCACTCTTAAAAGCACATTTACTCCTCCATCTTCCAGGGCTGCTTGTTGTTGTTGATGGTTGTTGGTGGGTGATGCTTCTCTGTTTAGTGACTTTCCTGAAATCTGTAACGTCTTTGTCATGTGAGGCCACTGAAGTCTCTGCTTAGCTAGTTTAGTGGTCAGCTAATGATTAGACGGAGATTTTTTTGAGTGCCCAGAAGCAGTAAGCTTCCCAGTTTTTCCCAGGGACAGAGATGTGCATGTTGAAGCAGCTTCAACACTCAGGCAGCTAGTGTTTGTCTCTGCCTTGGCCTTTGTCTCTGCTTTCACAGAGCTCTATGGTCAGCAGAGAGTGAGCTTAGGACCGTCTTGGGGCTTCCTGGGCATGTGCAGAGCCCTGTGCATATGTATGACCTGTTAGATTCCTAGTACTATGTCAGAGATTTTCAATGCCTTCTGTGGAAATATTCCCCAGTTTTTCCTCAAGTTTCTTGGGCAACTGTTATTAACTGTTATTATTGCCTCAGGCACCTGCAACTGTCTGATTTTTTACAAGTACCCCCTGGAGTAAAGACTATTTGCATAAATGAGGTCTGAGTAAGGTCAGATAGGAACAAGCCCTGTGAACGGGGTTCCTGAGGTTCCTGAGACCTGCTAGACAGGTCAGATAATGACAGTTCCCTGAGAAAGGTGTTTTTGGGGCATTCTAAACCCAGTCTCTCCCCCCATTGTTAGCTAGGCAGCTGGTTTTCATGTGATTGTGTAGATGAGGGGACAAAGATGGGAATAAAACAAGTTAAAATGCCATAAAATTTGTTGTTCTTACCAAGATTCAGTTATTTATCTTTAATAAATGCATCTCAAATTGTTGGGAGACAGATTAATTTCCAGAATTCTAAAAAAGGTGATTTTGAATTTTTTTTTTTGGCCTATGTTTTTATTGCTTTTATGAAAGAATGGCTCTTTGGAGGTTCTTACTCCCTCATTGATGCTGATGACATTCACCAGAACCCTCTAGAGATGAAACACTGAACAGTTAACACTAAACAGTTAATCGTTATGCCAAGATAGCAGGTATAAGTGGTAACCCAGGTCAACTGGGACATATGGCCATCTTTTCATAGGTACATTTGGGTTGTTCCCAGGTTTTGAGGACCACATGTAATGTTATTGTGAGCACCCTTGTACCTGTTCTCAGGATATGTTTGTCCACAATTCTGTTGGGTATACCCCTAGGGTGGCAATTTTTTTCTTTTTTAAGCTATTATTGTGAAATTAAGCATATTTTCATGTGCTTAATGACCATTTCAATATTATCTTTTGTAGTATTTAGTTTTATTTTCTTGTCCATTTTTCTTTTCTTTTTGAGACAGGGTCTTGCTCTGTCACCCATGCTGGAGTGCAGTGTTTTGTTCATAGCTCTCTGCAGCCTTGAACTCCTAGGCTGAAGCATTCCTTCTGCCTCAGCCTCCTGAGTAGCTGGGACTGCAGGCCCATGCCACTACATCCAGCTAATTTTAAAATTTCTAGTAGAGACAGGATCTCACTATGTTGCCAGGCTGGTCTCAAACTCCTGGCCTGAAGTGATTCTCTTAGCTTGACCTCCTAAAGTACAAGGATTATAGGCACCTGTTCTTGTCCATTTTTCCATTGAGGTTTATTTCTTGATGATTTATGGCAGTTGTTTATGTATTTTAAATATCATCTCTTTGTTTATATTCATTACCAACATCTTTTTCTATTCTGTGGCTTTTTACTCTCTTAAAGGTGTTATTTTTTGTAGTATAACTTTTAATTTTAATGCATTCTCATTTCTCAAGTTGTCCTTAATGTGGATAGTGCTTTGAGTATCTTATTTTTAAAATCTATGCTTAAATCTTTTACTTAGCCCATATTGTATGCCATCATCTTGATGTTGTTTTACAGTGTGAGTCAGTCACGTTTTAATTCTTAGAGCAGTTGTGACTTGGATGTTTTAACCCATTAGGTGTAGCTGGTGCACCCCATTTTTGAAGCTGAGGCTTACCAAGGCTAATATTTGGACTCCAGGTCACACATTTGTTGAGTATTGGGCTGAATTCACACCAAGTGTCTCTTTCTCCAAAGCCTCTTAAAGCCTTTAATGTTTATCTATTAAGATAAATTAATAGACATTTAAGTAATATCTTAATGCTATTGCCTATCTATTTATCCTATAACTATTACTATTGATCCTTAGAAAAACATGGACAAGAATCAGTGACTACAGTAAGAAGTGACTAACCTTTTCTTATTCTTGGGAATATTTCTAAACCATAACCTGACTAGCTATTCTTGCCTCACTACATAGATCAGATGATTATCTGATCGATTTCAAGAAGGCTCCCTTTTTTTACTTACACTTTTATAGTGTGTTTTCTTTTGGAAAGGACCTTCATGGCTATAAAATTGCTAGTAGAATCTATCTAGTAGGTCACATTGAATAAAATTTTGTGTATGTGTGGCAACATAAAATCTTATTCTTGGAAACCTCTGTCTTCTTGTTAGGACAAGCTTTTTATGGTACTTACGTGGGGTAGAGCACAAAATGATCCTTTTCAGAGGAAATTATTGCTCTCTGGGACCCATGGAGGCATTTTCTGCTTTCTACTTATTGTAATCCACATAACTCTTGAGGAGCTGAATTTGTATGAAACCTGTGTGTGTAGGGGTGAGGCTAAAGCAAGGAAGATCAACCATGATTATGGAAATAATGTGTAGGTTATTCCAGCCCCAGGGCTCCATTCAGTGCAACAGTTTCCAGAGCTGTTAACTCAGATGCCCAGAGATTCACCCAAAGAAAGAAGATTCATATTACCAGCAAAAGTAGAAAAAGGGTTTTGTGTGCAGCCTGGGGGTGGGGATGAACTTGAACGTTGGAACAGCTTATATGGAAGAAGTGCTTGTATTGTCTCCAAAGTGAGTTTTATTGTTGAGTTATTTCTTCCAGTTTGAAGCCCCTAATACCTACAAAGTATGACTTCCTGTTGGGCCTTCATTCATTCATTACCTGAGAGTGTCACATCCAATTCCTAACAGGAATTGTGGTAACATATCCTAATATTAGTTTTTAATTCTTTAGTAAATGCCTTGTAAACATAAGTACCAGACAGGATAAGAAAGATGCCTGAGTAAGAAGAAAAAGATATGCAATTATATATCTAAAGGAGTGTTGAAAATGTTACCTACTAGGAGATGATTACCTTTTCCTTCCAAAGAAAGTTTTTGTATTATTTAGAAAGTTACTTGTATGAGGATATTGTATGCATATTAAAGCGACTCATATATGAGAAAACACATGTGTGTGTATTATGTTGACACACTATTATGTTGAGCTGAAGTCTAGAAATGTGATAATGCAGTTAAGTGTCTTAGAGGTAGCAAATGATTAATAAATCTTAGTTATAGTTACCATTTTATTTTTATGCTTGTATTTATTTATTCATTTATCTTTGAGTCAGAGTCTCACTCTGTCATCCAGGCTGGAGTACAGAGTGGTACGATAATGGCCACCATAGCCTTGACCTGCTGGGCTCAGATGATCCTTCTGCCTCAACCTTCCCAGTAGCCGGAACTACAGACATGCTATCTCACCTGGCTTTTTTTTTTTTAATTGTGGAGACGCAATCTCGCCAAGTTTCCCAGGCTAGTTTCGAACCCCTGTGCTCAGGCAATCCTCTTGTCTTGGCCTCCCAAAGTGCTGGGATTATAGGTGTGAACTATCATGCTTGGCAATTTCTTTAATTTATTAAAAGCCACATCAAACTGTTGACCCTGGCTGAGCTTGTGATACTATCTTAAACCTCTGTCATCAACTCTTACCCAACAAGCTCTTCCTCGTCCTATTTTAATAGATTTTTTTTCAAAAACCCAACTTAGAACTCTTCAATTTACCTCTTTGAAATGTTCTCCTTGATCTTTTTGTAGTTCATAAACGTGATGGTTGGGTATTCACGTGCATGTGTGAGATATACCACCCTCAAAACTTGTTGCATATTACTTGTTACACATTACCTGCTACATATTACCTGTTGGACAGTGAAAAAAGAAGAAAAATAGAAAAAAATATAAATACAAAAGGAAATGTTATACTTGTGGCTTTTGTCCTTCTAATGAACTGTTGGAATCATCTTGCTGGACGTAGTGGCTCATGCCTGTAATCCTAACACTTTGGGAGGTGGAGGTGAGAGGATTACCTGAACCCAGGAGTTCGAGACCAACCTGAGCAACATGACGAGACCTCTTTTCTACAGTAAATTAAAAAATTAGCTGGGCATGGTGGCACATACCTGTGGTTCCAGCTACTTGGAAGACTGAGGCGAAAGGACCACCTGAGCCTAGCAGGTCAAGGTTGCGGTGGCTGTGAGCTTGCCACTGAACTCCAGCCTGGGCAACAGAGTGAGACTCAACTCAAAAAAATAGAAACCATCCTGAATTCTTATTTGTTCTTCTCTGGTGTCTATATTCTTCTTAACTTCACATTGCATGCCGGATCTTTGTTCCCCTTGTTAGTTTCTGTGTTGACTTAGCCTATAGCTAAGTCCTATTTTTCCAAAATAGGACTGTGGATTGCATCCCTTCCCCAAGCCAGCCACTTTTGAAATATTTACCTTTGATTTTGGCATGGATTAGTTTGACATGATTAGGATGTGTAGCGCCCCAGGCAAAATTTCTTTAGGGGCTCTTAACCTCTATAAGGCATTTGACTCACTCCAGATGAGCTGGTCAGCACCATCCTGATGGTCCAACCTCAAGGAATCTCTTGAAAGAAATACCAGACCAGCTGGTGGGCACCGTCTCTGCAAAGTCCCTGCCACAGACTCAAGTTCAAGAGCTTAAGGCACCTACTGATAGCACATGGTGGGTTCAAGGAGAGCTCCTTGAAAGGGAGAAATGAGCCGGGCTCGGTGGCTCAGCCTGTAATCCCACGCCTTGGGAGGCTGAGGTGAGTGAATAGCCTGAGCCCGCAGGTTCGAGACCCACCTGGGCAACTTGGCGAGACCTCATCTCTACAATAAATTAAAAAAATTTAGCCGGGCATGGTAGTGCGTGCCTGTAGTTCCAGCTACTCGGAAGGCTGAGGCAGAAGAATTGCTGGAGCCCAGCAGGTCGAGGCTGTGGTGGCCAGGAGCATGCCACTGCACTCTGGTCTGGGCAACAGAGTGAGACTCCAACTCAAAAAAAAAAAAAAAAGAAAGGGAGAAATGATTTAGGAGCCTGAACTATGGGGTCTCCTGAGGTGCTGGGCCTGGGCAGGGGCCCCCTTGTCTACCTTTTAGGAGGGTACTAACAGGGTGAGGATGTTGAAGTGTAAAATGAATACACAAGGCTCGAAATGAGTTCTATTCTATTCCCTACCACAGATGCATCTGATATTTCCCACACTGCAGAGGTGTAATTGTGGCCGTGGTATACAATTTGTATACTGTTATGTGTCATACAAATGATATGTTACTAACACCATTCTTCCTCCTTTTCTCCCATTATCTTAAATTTGTAGTAAATCAATATGAACACTGTTAGAAAGAATTCAGCTAACCTTAAGAGGCTTTCGGTGAAAGATTTCTTCTTTTCTCCCCACGTGCCGTAGTCACCATCTCCAGAAGCAACTAGACAAAATATTTTAGCTAGCGTTTTGTTTTTGTGTGTGTGTTCTTGCATTTGTCCTCATTTCTCATTAGCATGCTTATATTGCTATTTCTTAATGGATTTTAGATATTAGCTACTGGCTTTCTGTTAAGATAGATGAATATTTAGCTGCATTATGTGCAAATTCTTCTTTCTTCGTCTTCCTCTACAGGTATATAAAAGTTGAACATTAAAGCAATAGTCAGTGTTGTTATGTTGTTGTGACCATATACATAGTATGGCATATAGCTGCTGAGCCAAGTAGAATACTGTGATTTTATTTCTTTTCCAGAAGAACTTTTTTGTTGTTGTTGTTAGTGATGGCTTCTTTTTTTGCAGGGAGGGGCCCAATTTGCTTATTTCCTGGTTACACAGCAGTGATGTTTTCTAAATCTCAGCGAGTTAGGGAGTTGATCAATGCTGTTTTTCCCTTGAAGCCTGCCCTCCCTGGCCTGTCATCCTGCTCCTGGGTGGCTCTGCTCCCGGTCTCAGGTATAACAGTCACCCTGGAATTTTCCCCTTACCACCCAGTGAGATTCTTGCATCTCAAGTTTTCCTTTTTTTTTTTTTTTGAATCAGAGTCTCACTCTGTTACCCAGGCTGGAGTGCAGTGGTATACTTATGGCCACCCCAGTGTCGACCTGCTGGGCTCAGGTGGTCCTTGTGCATCAGCCTTCCAAGTAGCCAAAACTGTAGGCATGCGCTACCACACCCTGCTAATTTTTTGATATATTGTAGAGATAAGGTCTCACCAAGTTACCCAGGCTGGATGTGAGCCTTTTTTCTTAATAAACTGCTTGATTTTCACCAAAAAAACCTATAGTAACTTCCTACATCATGGTGCATATTTGAAAATATCTTCAATCTACTTTTACTTGAGCAATTTGGAATTTTTTTTTTTTTTTTTTTTGAGTTGGAGTCTCACTCTGTTGCCCAGACTGGAGTGCAGTGGCCGCTCCCGGCCACCGCAGCCTCGACCTGCTGGGCTCTGACGATCCTTCCGCCTCAGCCTTCCAAGTAGCTGGAACTACA
>CAUYQG010204197.1:0-18443 GCA_963574415.1 Tarsius wallacei | reverse complement strand
CCGGAACTACAGGCGTGCGCTACCACGCCCGGCTAGTTTTTTTGATTTATTGTAGAGATGAGGTTTCGCCTGCCCAGGCGGGTCTCGAACCTGCGGGCTCTGGCAATTCACTCACCTCAGCCTCCCAAGGCGCGAGATTACAGGCTGAGCCACCGAGCCCGGCTCAGTCCCTCCTTTCAACCTTGCCTTTCCACAGCATGAAGTCCAACAGATAGATCAACAAACATGAGCCTCCTTTTTCCACATTGGCTCTGCTGGTGAGACCTGCAACTGCCAACTAATGAGATTAGCCTGGAGAAAAAATAGAGTGTAGTTATTTTGGATTGAAACACCACCAGGGACATTCTAGGATAACCCTCAAAATTGTTTTTCTAAAAAGTGATATGAATATTTAAAACAAAAGGAATGGCAATCCATCACAGCCAAAATCCTAAGGAGACATGCCAACTCAATGCGATGTAGGATGCTGGATGAGATCCTGGAATAGAAGAAGAACATTATGTAAATCTAAGGAAATCTGAGTCAAGTGTGGATTTCAGTTAACAGTAGCATATCAATACTGGTTCATTAATTATAACAAATGCACCCTACTCATGTAATACAGACGTTCATAGCAGAGGAAATCAAGTGTAGAGTATGAGAGGACTTTCTATACTCTCTTCATAATTATATTGTGAGTCTAAAACTGCTCTAAAATTTTTTTTAAAGGGACGATATTTAAAAATGGAGGAAAATATACAGTCAAAAGCCTGAAAAAGTAGAGAAGGAACTCCTACTCTGAACACTAATATATTTCTTTACTTTTAAATCATCATCACACCATAAAGTTAACTTTTGAAATGACTAATAGGATGGCATTTAGTTCTCTATCTAGTTCCAAAACATTTCCATCCCCAAAAGAAGAAGTCCTGTATACTCATTAAGCAGCTGCTTCCCATTTCCCACCTCCACCTCCAAACCCTGTTGGCCACCAATCTGTATGTCTCTATGAATTTACTTATTCTGGATATTTCATATACATGAAATCATGCAATATGTGACCTTTTGTGTCTGGCTTCTTTCACTTAGCATAATATTTTCAAGGGTTGACCACGTTGTAGCATGTATCAGTACTTCATTCTTTTTTTTATGACTGAATGCTATTACAACTCCGGAATAGTTTTTTTCTTTTACCTCTGCTTGTTACAACAGCGTTAGTGACCAATTTTATACCTGATCCTAGGTGTAGCAAGAACAAAAAGAGAAGGCAACACACAAGAATCAGAACCAGAAGTCTCTTCTTCCCACAGTATTATGGTATGATGATGTTCTCCTAGTATCCTCTACTCACAAACAACATCAGCTCACTGCAAGGGAAAAGGTTAAAGATTCTATCCTATTATATATATATTTCCCCTTTTTTATATCATCATGCTACTCAGAACAGAGTACAATCTGAAAAATATAAATTGTTATTCATGGGATTTTTTACAAAATATTGTTAGACTGCAATTGATGAGGGTAATTGAAACTTCAGAAAGTAAAATCATACATGGTAGGGGAGCTGCTGTAAATGAATAGAAACTATTACTGAGAAATTCCAGATATTGGACTTGACATAGAATTTAAAACAATGGTCCTAATTTTGCTTAAAATGCTCAATTAAAACAGACTAAAAATTTAGGAAATAATTATATGAACAAAATTAGGACATCAAAAAGATGAATTATAAAAAGAACTCAGAAATTCTAAAGCTAAAAAAGATATAACAAAAATGAAAAATTTGCTAGAAGGTTTAAATAGACTGTTTAAGAAGCAGATGAAAGAGTCAGCAAACTCGAAGATAGGACAATTGAAATAATCCAGGCTGAGGAAAAGAAAAAAAGAATTTTTCAAAGTCAAAAGAGCTTAAGGGACTTGTAGGCCACCATCAAACCAACCAACATATGCATTATAGAAGTCTCAGAAGGAAAAAAAGAAAGTGATAAAGAAAATATTAGAAAAATTAATACCTGAAAATTGCTCAAGTTTATAAAAGACGTGTATCTACAAATCCAAGAAGCTCAACAAATTTCAAGCCCGCACCGAAACAAACTGTAATCTAACTATCATGACAGAAACAAAGAAAAAATGTTGAAACTATCAAGAAGAAAGTGACTTATCATATACAAGGGTTACTCAGTAAGGTTATCAGCTAATTTCTTAACAGAAACCTTGAAGGCCAGAAGACAGTGACATGTGAGATGACATGTTTAAAGTACTAAACAAAAATGCCAGCAAAAATTGTATATACAGCAAATTATCCCACACGAAGACAAAATTAAAATATTCCAGATAAATAAAAGCTGACAGGTTTTGTTACAATCAGACCTTCCCTAAAATCTCTCAGGCTTAAATGAAGAACATGTGGCAGTAACAATAATTCATATGAAGATATCAAGACATCCAGTAAAGGTAAGTGAATAGGAAATCATAAAAAATAATATTATTCTAATTTTCCTTTGTAACTAAACTTTTTATTTTCTATAGAACTTAAAGTATAAATGCATAAACATTTATGAATCTATGTGAATAGTTACAAAATATATAAAGATGTAATTTGTAACATCAAAAATTTAAAATGTAGCAAGGCGACTGAGCATCACAAAAGTAAAGTTTTTGTTTGGGATTGAGTTAAGTTGCCATCAATGCATATTATATTTTTATACTTTTAAAATATAGTTTTAAAATTCCCATTGTAACAAACAAGAAATAATCTATAGACTATACACAACAGGAAATGAGAAGGGAATTACGATGTATCACCACAAAAAAATCAACTACATACAAAAGAAGGCAGAAGTGGAGGAAAGATAGAAAGAAATTATAGGACATACAAAAAACAAATAACAAAATGTATAATGCAAATCCCACTTACCAGGAATAACATTAAGTGTAAATAGATTAAATTCAAACCCTTTATTCAATCAAAGAACATTTAAAAATCAACAATAAGAAAAACAGTACAATTTTAAGAAATAAGCCAAAAGCCTTAACATATACCTTACCAAAGAAGATACACAGATAAAAAATAAGCATATAAAATATTTCACATTACTTGAGGGGGGACCCAAAAGCAATCAGAATTACCTTTTTATGGAGGGCAGGCCCCTTGCGGTATAGGCTTTCCTGTCTATGTAGGTGTTCTATGAACCCATCAGCATCAGTGTACCAGCTAGTGTTGTTGTGAGAAGCTTTATTCGGCTTCAGTGATTTTTTGGGGAGAGTTTCTTTTAACACATTTGCCCACTTCATGATGGGTAATTTATGAGCCTTCCTGCTCACACTGCCCTGAGTGTTCTGGAGCTTTTGACCAACAATGGCATGGCCTCTGTTCTCCACCATTGCTAGTCACCTAATCTCACTGCAAACAACTTTTTTGTTTATTTCCATGTAGGAAAAAAGTCCTCAAAGGCAAACGTTTGCCAGTGTGGAAGTAATAAATAGGCAAAGCACAGAGGAGTTGTAGAGCAATGAAAATATTTCATACGATATCGTAAGTATGGATATGTGTCATTATACACTTGTCCAAACCCAAAGAATGCCCTAATGTAAACTATGAATTTTAGATGCTTGTGATGTATCAATATAGGTTTATCAATTGTAATAATACCATTTTGGTAGGGAATGGTGATAACAGGGGAGGCCATGTTATTGTGGGGGTAGGGGGAATATGAGAAATCTCTGTCCTTTCCTATCAATTTTGCTGTAATCCTAAAATTGTTCTAAAAATTGTCTTTAAAAGCAGATTGAAATTATCAATCATACAAAGTATCTTTTCTAATTGTAATGGAGCAAAACTAGATAATAATAAAAAAAGGAAAATTGGAAAATTTATGGGTGTGAGGAAATAAATAAAAACACTCAAATTATTAAAGAACCAAAGTATTACAAGAAAAATTAGAACTATCTTTAGACAAATGAAAACAAATTCCACCTTATTAAGCTTACTTTTAAAAGTAGTGATAAGAAAATTCATAATTGTAAATACTTATATAAAAAAATTAGATCTCAAATATAAACCTAACCTTAAACTTTAAGAAATTAAAAAGTGCAAACTAAATTCAAAGCAGAAGAAACAAAGGAAATAATAAAGATTATAGCTTAGATAAATAAAATGGAGTATAGAAAATAAGCAAAACCAAAAATTTCTTCTTTAAAAAGATTATCAACATTAACAAATCTTTAATTAGGTTGATCAAGAAAATATGCCTTGATACAAAAATCTGCAGTTAGATATTTATAGAAATTTTATTCATGATTGCTAAATTCTGAAAAATAAAAACAAAATTTTGTTCAAAAGATGAATTAATAAGTAAACTGTGTCACATCAAAACACTGTAAAAAAAATTCAGCGCTAAAAAGAATTGAGCTATCAAGCAATGCAAAAATATGGAAGAAACTTATGTGCATATTACTGAGAGAAAGAAGCCAATCTGAAAGGCTACAAATTGTTCAATTATGTACACACAGAAAAACAGAAAGTCTCAAATTACTACAAACAGAAATTAATGTGGGCACATTACTACCAACCTAACAGAAATAAAAATAATACAAGAGAACACTATGAATTATTATATGACAACAAATAAGGTAACCTGGATTAAATGAACACACTTGTTGAAATACACAACCTACAAAAATTGATTCATAAAGAAACACAACCTAAATAGACATATAATTAATAAGGAAATGTAGTCAGTAAGTAACACCCTCCAACAACAATATCAACAAAAAACTCAGGACCAGATGGCCTCACTGGTCTACTCTATCAAATATAAAAAATAATCAGCACCAATCTTCCCCAAACTCTCCTGAAGAGGCAATACTTTCAGAATTATTCTGTGAGACTAGTATTACCCTGATTCCAAAACAAGACAAAGGTACAATGCGAAAATAATAATAATAAACCAGATCATTATTCTTGAAGAATATTTATGAAAATATATTTTAAAAGTAACATTAAGTTGAATTTAGCAGCATATTAAAAAAATTAAACACCACAACCACATGGAATTGATTCTCCAATGCAAGAATAGTTCGACATACAAATATCAATCAATTAAAAAGACCACATTAATAGAATGAAGGAAAAACTTCATGAACATCTCAGTTGACAAGGAAAAAACAGTTGACAAAATTTAATATCTATTTATGATAAAATAAGTGAACAAAAAAATTAGAAAGAGAAGGAAATTTTCTTAAAATGATAAAGGCTATAAGTAAAAAAGCTGTAGCTAACATATTTTCACCTTAGCTTTAATATTAAGATCAGAAAAAGGATGCTGTCTTTCACCACTTCCATTCAAAATAGAATTGTTCTACCCAGAAAAATTCAGCAAGTAAAAGAAATAAAGGAAGCCGGGCTTGGTGGCTCAACCTGTAGTCCCGCGCCTTGGGAGGCTGAGGTGAGTGGATTGCCTAAGCCCGCGGGTTCGAGACCCGCCTGGGCAACTTGGCGAGACCTCATCTCTACAATAAATCCAAAAATCAGCCGGGTATGGTAGCGCGTGCCTGAAATTCCTGCTACTCAGAAGGCTGAGGCGGGTCAGAAGGATTGCCAGAGCCCAGCAGGTTGAGGCTGCAGTGGCTGGGAGCGGCCACTGCACTCCAGTCTGGGCGACAGAGTGAGACTCCAACTCAAAAATAAAATAAAATAAAATAAAATAAAATAAAGGCATCCAAATAGTAAAAAAAAGAAAAATAATGTTTCCCACCCACACAAAAAATTATGTTTGCCTTACACACACACAAAAGTTAAAAGTAATAAATAAACTCAGCTAAGTTGCAGGATAAAAATCAATGTACAAAATATATTGCGTATGTGCACACTAACAATAAACAATGTAGAAAGAAAATTTAAAAAGCAATTCCATTTACAATTACATCAAAGAGGACAAAATACTTAGGAAAAAACTTAACTAATGAGGTGAAAGACTTGTACATTACAAACCATAAAGCAACGCTGAAGGGAATATAAAAAGACATAAATAGAAAGATATCTCATGTTCATGGATTGGAAGTCTTAGTTACACATTTGATATCACTTAGATCAAAATTCGAACGATATACTTTGCAGAAATAGAAAAATCCAACTGGGTTTAGCTCCCCACGCCTTTGGCGCATTTTGGAAGACCTAAGTGGGATAGGTTCTTGAGGCCAGAAGTTTAAGACCAGCCTGAACAACACAGCAAGACCCCGTCTTTGCCAAAAAGTAGAAAAAATTAGCTGAGCATGGTGGCACACACAGAAGGTAGGGTGGGAGGATCACTTGAGCCCAGAAATTTTAGACTGTAGTGATTTTAGACTCCAGGTCAGACAATAGAGAGAGACTCTGTCTATAAAAAAAATCAAAAAAAAAAAAGCTCATTCTAAAATTGATAGGAAATCTTAAAGACATCAAATAGCCAACACCAATCCTGAAAAAGAAGAAAAAAGTTAAAGTACCTACACTTTCTGATATCAAAAAGTAAATAAATAAACATCAACACAGTGTGGTTCTGGCATAAAGATAGACATACAGACCAAAGGAAGAAATGAAAATCCCCCAAATAAATTCTTGCATATTTGGTCAAGTTTTTAGCAAGGTTATCAAGAAAATAAAATGGGGAAAAGAACAGCCTTTTCAACAAACTTCTTAAAAACTGAATATTCGCATTTAAAATGATAAAGTTGCACCTGTAATCCAAGCAACAACAGAGGCTGAGACAAGAGGATTGCATGAGGTCAGAAGTTTAAGAACATCCTGGGCAACATAATAAGACCTTGTCTATACAAATTAAAAAGCAAAAAACAAAAAACAGCCAAGTGTGATGGTGTGTACTTGAAGTCTCAGTTATATGAGAGACTGAAGTGGGAGGATTGTTTGACCCCAGAAGGTCGAAACTGTAGTGATCTATGATTGTGCCACTGCACTTCAACCTGGGTGACACAGCAAAACACCAACTCAAAAATAAATAAATAATAAAGTTGGACCCTTACCTTAAATCATACAAAATGTAAATGAAAATGAAACGAAATCCCAAATTTAAAAGTGAAAATTATACAACTATTAGAAGAAAACAGAAAGAGAAATTTCCATAACATTGTATTTGGCAATAATGTCTTAAATCACACTCAAACCACAGACAACAAAAGAGGAAAATGGATACATTGGCTCACATCAAATTAATAAGTTTTCTGTGCACATATGTTTATAGCCATACTGTTCACAATAGCAAAAACTTGAAACTAACCCTACTGCCTATTGGAAGTGGATTGGATAAAGAAAATGTGGTATATATACATAATGAAGTATTACACAGCCATAAAGAAGAACAGAATCATGGACTTCACAGCAAATTGGATGGAGTTGGGGACCATAATACTAAGTGAACTGTTACAGAAGCAAAGAATTGAATACTACATGTTCTTACTCACAAGTGGGCCCTAATCATTAGTCACATTAACACGAATGTGAAATCAGCAGTCACTGAGCACTGCTACGGGAGGCAGCGAGGGAGGAGATTAGGGAGACACATGCCAAGACAAAAGGGTACATGGTCCACTGCTAGAGGGAGTGAGGGTAAGTTAGAAGCCCAAACTTCACCTGCATGCAGCCTACTTACAGAGTTCATCTTCATTTGTTTCCCACATCTCTATAATAAAATTAAAATTTTTAAAAATTAAATAACAAATATAACCAAAAGTAAACCTTGATGAATTTAACATCATCTGGAATTCCCATGCTAGTGGTTGAACTAATGATATTACTTTTACCATTATTATCCTGGCATGACAATATAAAACTACAGATTGTTATTACTATGATTTGTACACATTAATAAGAGATCTGAATATATGTTCTCATTCATTGGTACAACTAACTAAAGAGGCTGATATTACTTGTATTTTCCAGATGAGATCATTGGGTGAAGGACTTATAGTTTGTCAAAGTTCACAGTAAGTGATAGAGCCATGACTAAATGATCTGCCTTGAAAACTACTTTGAACTACAAAGGTCAAATGACATGGCACTTGTGAGTAAGTCATATCATCTATTAAAATAAAACTTTTGATTTCTACATCGCTGTAACAGTTTCACACTATATGGAAGCTAAACAAGGAAAGTTCAGAGTCATAATGATACGAATACTCATTTAACCGTTTAACAAGTATTTTCAAAACCTAATAAGTGTGTATAACATATTGTAACAAATTGTGAAAGGCAGTAAAATAAGTCATTATAAAAGCATTTAATGAGGTAACTAACCCAGAAGTTTTTCCATGGAAATGCTAACCAAATGTACAACCTGAAAAAATGAGTAGGAGTTAGCTAAATGAAAAAGTGAGATATTTGAGGTGGACAGAAAAGTCTTCCAATGGAAGGGAACTGAACTCAAACCCTGAAAGAAGAGAATATGTAACATAGTTGGGAAATCACCTGAAATTTGAGATGGCTTGAGAACAAACTATAAAAGGAGAATCGTGATAAAATAACTTTCCAGCTATCACAGAGGCTTTATATCAAACTATTCATGACTTCTAAGCCATATCCTCCTGTTTACTTTCATATGCAACCCTGTGTTCAATAGCTTATACCATATATAAGACAAAATGACATTTATTTACATGATCCTTAGGGGATTGCAGTGTGAGAAGGGAAAAGAGAATACAGATAGACTAATTTTAATTTTACTTAGAAAAATATATTTTTAATTAAGTTGTATATTTAGGAGGCAGGTATTAGTGACTAATTGATCGGATATAAAAGGAAAGAAAACCCCGGCTCTGTGGCTCAGCCTGTAATCCCGCGCCTTTGGGAGGCTGAGGTGAGTGGATTGCCTGAGCCCGCGGGTTCGAGACCCGCCTGGGCAACTTGGCGGGACCTCATCTCTACAATTAATCAAAAAACTAGCCGGGCGTGATAGCGCGCGCCTGTAGTTCCGGCTACTCGGAAGGCGGAGGCGGAAGGATCGCCGGAGCCCAGCAGGTCGAGGCTGCGTTGACCGGGAGCGGCCACTGCACTCCAGTCTGGGCGACGGAGTGAGACGCCAAATCAAAAAAAAAGGAAAGAAAAAGCCCTTTCCAAGGTACCCATTACTACTTAATAGATGTGAATATCTCCACTGACTAGTATACTAGTATAAAAGTAACATATTATCAGATTTTGTTTATTGAAAGAGCTTACTGATAAAATATTACAAGAAACAGCAGGAAAAAAGAATTTATTCTCTGTTGAACTCTACTCACTTTTCTTGGGCCTTTCTGCCTTAGATGACAGACTAGATGATAAAGATATTGCAAGAGTGAGGAATACAAAAGGCAATGTATGATAGTGTAAAAGAACATAGTCCTTGGGGCAAAACAAAACCAATTCAAATAAGGCTCCTGTTGCCTGATAGCTATTTAATTTTACATACACATTTGTGAAGAGGGGGCACAGATATTTAGACCATAGCACCACCTGTTTGTAGTAATTTATCATTACACAAACTATTACAGCGTATTTAGCTGTCTCAGCCTGAAGATTTATATAAATAAAAGGGGTATAATAGTACCCTACTTGGCAGCTTTGTTCTGGGGAATGAAATCTAAGATTTAGGTAAATGTGCTAAAATTTAAAAATAAACTTTTGCTGCTAATATACTTAATATTAAATTACTAGTAATTTATATCTGCTTAAGAAAATCTTATGAGAATCAACATCTAAAATATTCCTGGTGATTCTTTGATCTAGAGAATACCTACAACCTGTTTTCTTTAGGACTCAGATAGAGTCATTTCCCTCAAGTATAGAACACTGATCAGAAACTGTTCTAGTTGTCTAGTGTCTGGGTTTAAATATCCTCAATATCAATGTTTCTTCATGGACAGGAGAAATGGTGTGCTTCATCTTAGTCTACATGAAAAGGAGTTGAGAGGAGCGAATGAGGCACATTAGGCAAAGCAACTGTTTCTATATAACTGTTATATAGTGAAGCAGAAAAGGAAAAGAAAATTACCCACTTAAAGAAGCAAATACTCAGCCTGAGGAGTCGACAATGAATTATAAATGGGCAAAATATAATTCTATAAGTCCAGCTCACATGAACTTGCAATCTGTGCAGTGGAAAATTACCTCATGCTAAAAAAGTCCACCCACTCCCCACTTGGTTTACTGCTATACATCAATGTCTTAAAATTATGAAACTTTTTGGAACAAGATGTTCTACATTTTTATTTCTGTTGCAGACCCTGACTCTGTGTGCATAAAATAATTATTTGTTTCATCTAATATAGCTTTTGTGTTGTAATTAAACACTGTTTTGAACTCATTGTAGATTCACATAAGTTGTAAGAACTATGACAGGAAGATCTCATTCCCTTTTTACTCAGTTTCCCCAGCGGTAACATCTTAAAAGCTACAGTATAATATTCCAACTAAGATAATGACATTGATCCAATCAGGGCAAAAAACTGTCTCATCACCATAAGGATCCACACTACCGTTTCTCCATATCACCCCTTCTTCTCTGCTCACCCTCAACCCTTGTTCTTCATCTGTAGAATTTTGTTATTTCAAGAATGTTAAATTAAATCATATATGATGATTAGCTTTCCCTAGGAGTGAAGGATTTGAACCACCTATCTAGCATCACAACTTTCCTGGGTGTTAGTAGAGGAACTGACTGCTAGCTTGCCTATTTGGTAAGTTGACAGGGCCCAGCAAATGCTAATAGCCTGGGGCTATACAAAGCAAAGCAGCAGTTGTTTTAAAAATAACAATTTGTGTAATCTTTTACTTCAAATCCATTCAAAGTAGTAGTTTTTGATCGTGTGAAACACTTCCCACAACTCCCCTCTTTGGCTCAGTGCAGAGTGATAAAGCCCAGCCCTCCACGTATCTCTGAGAAGAAAATAAGTGAGACCACATAACAATGCTCCAACTTTTCTGGTTGCTAGTCAATGAACTGGATTTTATCTCATCTGTCTCAGAGCACTGATAGGATTTGGTAGACTTATTTTTTTATTTTTTTATTTTTCTTTGAGTCAGAGTCTCACTCTGTCACCCAGACTAGAGTGCAGTGGCAAGCTTATGGCCATCACAGCCTCGACCTTCCATAAATCTGGTATACTTTAAATGACTGGTCGCCACTAAGAACAAAGACTGTAGTTTCAACCAGCATGGAGTTAAAAAGGTATCCAGAATCTCTGGTATGAGGACAGTTTGTGAAGACTGAAAAAGAAAGCTGTTTTAGCTAATACACAGACACCTACACAGAGAGTCAAGAGAAATAAAGAAACAAGAAAAAATTTTCCAAAGAAAAAAATAAGATAAATTTCCATAACCTGACACTAATCAAATGGAGATATATAGCTTACCTGACAGAAAACTAACTGACATAAAGATGCTGAATGAATTTAGAAGAGCAATCCCTGAACAATGTGAGAATTTGAACAAAGAAATAGAAAATATTTATTACCAAACAGAAATTATAGTGCTGAATAATATAACTGCACTGAAAAATTCAATAGAAGAGTGCAACAGTTGACTGAATCCACAGAAGGATGGATCAGTAACTTAAAAACAAATTTATATTTACAATTCGGTTACAAAACATCAAAGAATAAAACATTTAGGCACAAAATTAAGAAAGAGAAAGACACACTGAACACTAAAACTTTGATGAGAAAATTAAAGTAGACACAAACAAAAAGAAATCTTGTGCTCATTATTGGAACAATTAACATTGTTGAGAAGTCCATACTATCCAAAGTGATCTACAGATTTAATATAACTTCTATCAAAATTCCAATGACATTTTTTAAGGAAATAAACAACAATACATATGAAACACCAAAAGACGCTGTCTAGACAAAAAGAATCTTGAAAAAGAACAAAGCTAGATACAATACACATTCTGATTTCAAAATATATTACAGAGCTACAGTGATGAAAACAGTATGGTACTGGCACAAACACAGACACATAGAACAATGGAACAGAATGGCAGTCCCAGAAGTAAATCCATCCATATAAGGTCAATTGGTCTTTGACAAGACTACCAAGAATACACAATGGGGAAGGATAGTCTTTTCAAGTTTGTTGGTGGGAACACTGGTAATCCACATACAAAAAATTAAAATTGGATTCTTATTTTATATCATACACAAAAAAAATCCACTCAAAGTAGATTAGAAACTTAAGCATAATACCTGAAACTCTAATACTCCTAGAAGAAAAATGTAGGATATAAACTTAATGACATTGGTCTCAGCAATGATTTCATCAATATTACACCAAAAGTGCAGACAATAGAAACAAAAATAGACAAGTGGAACTTTCTCAAACTAAAAATGTTCTGTACAACAAAGAAAATAATCAATACAGTGAAAAGACAACCTATATAATGGAAGAAAATATTTGAAAACCATATATCTGACAAGTGGCTAATGTCCCAAATTTATGAAAAACTTCAACTTAATAACAAAAGATTAAAAAATAAATAAATAAAAACTGATTACAAATGGGTTACATACTTGACTATACTATTCTCCAAAAAAGATACAAATGCCAAACAGGTATTTTTAAAAGTCTTTGCCATCAGTAATTATCAGGAAAATGAAAATTAAAACCACAATGAGATATCACCTCACACCTGCCAGGGTAGCTAATATATCCTGTCCTGGGCCTTCCACGTTCCTTCTTCTCTGGTATATTAAAGACAGAAAGTGTTGGCAAGGGTATATAGAAAATAGTAATTGACTGCACTATTAGTGGGAATACAAAATGGTGCAGCTGCTATGGAAAATAGCAACACGTTTCCTCAAAAAATTAAAAGTACAACTACCATATGATCCAGCAGTCTCACTTCTGGGTACATATCCAAAAGAATTTAAAGTAGGGGGCTCATAGAGACATTTACTCACCCATGTTTATAGCAGCACTATTCATAATAGCCAAAAGGCAGATGCAACCCAAGTGTCTACAGTTGGATGAATGAGTAAAGCAAATGTATAATATCCATGCAATAGAATATTACTTTGTCTTAAAAGAAGGAAATCCTGAAATATGCATCAACATATCTAAACCTTAAGGACACTATGCTAAGTGAGATAAGCTAGTCACAGAAAGACAAGGACTGCATGATTCCACTTATGTGAGGTGTCTAAAATAGTCAGTCATAGAAGCAAAGAATAAAATGGTAGTTACTGGGGGCTTGGAGGAGGGAGAAATGGGAAGCTGGTAATTAATGTGTATAAAATTTCAGATATACAAAATGAATATGTTCAGCTGATCTGCTACTCATTATGCCTATAGATACAAATATATTTTACATTCAAATATCTTTTAGGTGAATAGATCTCATGTTCAATGTTAAGCCGTGATTTTTAAAAAAAAGAATAGTTAATTAAATATGTCAACTTGCCTGGCTAAGGGATGCCCAGATAGCTGGTAATGCACTATTTCTGAGTGTATCTGTGAGTGTCTCAAGAAGAGGTTATCATTTTATCAGTTAATTGAGTAAAGTAAAGAAGAAGACCCTCATCAATGCCAGCTAAGATTATCCAATCTTTGAGGGCCTGAAAAGAACAAAAATGCTGAGGATGGGAATTTGCTTTCTGCTATAGCCGAGATATCCATCTCCTCTTGGCCTGGACCTTCCACGTTCCTTCCTCTCTAGTATTTGAACTCAGGTTGAATTACACCACTGGCTCCTGGTCTCTAACTTACAGAAAGCAGATCATGGGATTTCTCAGCGTCTGTAATGATGTGAACCAATTTCTATCATATATATATATAATCCATATATACACCATAAATAATATATATAAGACTGTGAACTAATTCCTATTAAATATACAACCACGTAAGCCTCTATAACATGAGCCAATTCTTATGTATATATAGAGTGTACATAATATGCTTTATTAGTAGTATATATAACATATATATCATATATACTTAATATATATTTATAATACACACACTTTTATTTGTAGTGCCCTAAAAGACTGTCAAACTATTTTTAGATTGTCTGAAACATTTTACATTTCCCCCAGCAATATATGAATGTGTCCTCCCATTTCTCTGCATCCTCGTCAGAATTTAGCATGACCCTTTTTTTTTTTTTAAGTAATTCTGGTACTTACATAATGATATCTCATTGTGGTTTTAATTTTCATTTTCTAATGGATAATTATATTGAGCATCTTTTCTTGGGCTATTTGCCATTTGTACATTCTGTTCTGTGAAATTTCTGCCCATGTATTTTGCGCATTTTGTAGTAAAGAACTAACTTTACTCAAAGGGAGAACTGGCATTGTCCTAGTTTCTGAGAGTTAATCTCTAAACCTTTGAAATTTCCTGAGAGATAGGAGTATCTTAGTTAGATAGTTTATGTCACCACGCGGCTGACCACACCAGAAAATATAACCATGTGAGTAGAAGGTTGGGGGTTTGAACTATGTGAGTTCAGCCTTTCCTCTGGGTGCAGAGAGAGGCTAGATTTTGAGTACAATCTCACATTTGATGATTCAATCAATCAGGTCCATCAATGTAATGAAACTGTAGCAAATAATGTGGACACAGAAGCTCTGGTGATCTTCCCTAGTTGGTAATCAAACTGACCTTTGAATAACACAGTTTTGAATTGCATGGGTCAACTTACAAGCAGATTTTTTTTTCAATAAATATATTGTAACATTTTCTGGAGTGTTGTGACAATTTAAAAAAATGAACAGATGAACTGCATAGCCTAGATATACTAAAAATAAGACAAAGTGAGATATGTCATGAATGCATAAAATATATGTAGGCACTGGTCAATTTTATAATTAACTATCATATTACACAAATCTATTATAAAAACTTAAAATGTATCTAAACTTATGTGTACAAACTGCATATGGTGCCACTTGCAGTAGAGAGAAATGCAAACAAATGTAATAATGTAGTATTAAATCATAACTGTGTAAAACTTCTGGAGTCCATAATGTAGTACTGCAATAATTTTGTAGCAATGTCTTGTTGCTATTAGAGTCAGCTCAAGAGCTACAAGTATCTGTTTAAAATGCATGTGATGCTAATCATCTCCACTTAGGCAGTTTATCTCTCTAGTAAATTGCATATCACAGCAAAAAAGTAATCTTGTACATATTTTTCTCATTGCATTTAGTGCATCATAATAAGCTTTGAATAACACCATGGGACTTATACGAAGTGCCACTAGTGGTGACAGAAGTGTTCTCAAGAAGCAAAGAAAACACATGACACTACAACAAAAAGTTGAATTGCCTGAATACTTGTATGTACCACATATTGAGGTCTGTAGCTGTGGTTCATCACCATTTCAAGATAAATGAATCTGGCAATGACTTGTAAATAAAGATGAGTGGAGACAAGATTGAAAAACTACCTTTTGGGTACCATGCTTACTATTTGGTTGACAGGTTCAACAGAGGTCTAACCTTCACCATCACACAATATACCCATTTAACAAATTTGCACACATATCCCCTGAATCTAAAAACGAAAAACAATGAATATTTGAGAAGCCATTGCTGCAGCTCTGCCAGGAGATATAAAAAACTTTCTTTTTTGTAAAGTGCAAAATGTGTTGACTGCTTGTTATTGTGTTATCAATAAGGCTTCTAGTCAACAGTAGTCTATTAGTAAAGTTTTTGGGGAGTCAAAATTGTGTGTGCAAGACATTGGCAGCACCAACCTGTACATTGTTCAAGAGTTAACTGTACTCTGCTTATTATCATATATGGGTGTGTCAGAAGAGTAACACATTTTGACTGCATGGAGAGAGGACGGCCAAAACTTCATGTTTGGAACCCTCCCAGTTCTGATTTCTGTCCTTTTGCCATCACAAGGATGATGCTGTGATAGAACTGCAATTTGAAGGACTACCCTTTCTGAGTTCTGTGAGTCATTTTAGTGAATGACTGAACCTGAAGGAGTAGAGCGTATCCCTGAATTTATAGCTAGCTGGTCAAAATGAAGATAGCTTGGGGACTCCTGAATTTGTAGTTGATTTCTGAAGTGAAGGCAGTCTTGTGGAGTACCATGCCCTTAACCTGTGAAGTTTGGTTTACCTGCAGGTAGCTGGTTTATAAAGTGGTTGCATCCTTCTCTATGTGGATTTTTTTATGATTGAGATTTGTGTTCTTTAGATACCAAGTCCTTTGTAGCACATCTAGTGTGCACATTTTTCTTCCAGTGTCTAGCTTGTGTTTTCATTCTCTGACAAGGTATTTTACAGAATAAAAGTTTTTCGTTTTATGAAGTCCAATTTATCATTTTTTTATTATGAACCTTGCTTTGATATCATGTCTCAGAATGTGCTTAGCTCTAATTTGCTCAGTATTTTTCTTAAAGTTTTATACCTTTATGTTTTATCTTAGTTCATGGTCCCTTTTAGGTTAATATTTGTACAGGATATAAGGTTTAGGTTTAAGTGGGGTTTTTTTGTTTGTTTTGACAACGGATGTGCATGTGCTCCAACATCATTTACCGAATTGCTTTTGTACTTGTGTGCAAAAGCAATGGACCTATTTGTGTGGGTCTATTTATGGGTTCTCCATTCTGTTTTATCTGAATATCCAGGCCTCTGCTAATATTGTTTTAATTAGCATAGCAATAGAATAACAGTTACCATATAGTGGTACTACTTCATTCTACTTTCTCAAGATGGTTTTAACAACTTTAGGGCCAATGTCTTTCCACATGAACTTTGGAATAAGCTTGCCTATGTCTACCAAAAAATCTTGCTGGGATTTTGATAGAAGTTGCATTAAAGCTTAGATTGCTTTGGGAAGAACCAGATAGATCTCATTACTATGCTGAGCCCTTCAATCCATGAATTCAGAATGTGCCTCCATTTATCCAGATTTTATTTCCTTTCCTTTTTAAAATCAGCATTTAAAATTTTCAGCATTCATATTCTGAATATTTTAATTATATATGAGGCAGGACCTCCCCAAAACAGAATTTACTTATGAAAAATTGTGTATTTATTCTTATATGTTTTGTCTTCAGTCATCTTCAAAACACTCTCCATTTGATGCAATACCCTTATTGAGATGCTTTTTCCACTGCTCAGAACTATTTTCGAACTCATCAATTTTGATGCTTTTTGGGGTTTCTGCCATTTTTTGTTTCACCTATTCCACATGGCAACACATTTCCCTTTGAGGACTTTTCACCGAGGGAAACAACAAAAAAAGAAAGTTGCTTGGGGTAAGATTGGGTGAATAAGGAGGGTGAGGCATGGAGGTCATGCCGAGTTTGGTTAAAACCTGCTCATCACTCAGTGTGGTATGGGCATATATGCTGTCTTGGTGAACCAGTCACCTGTTTGCAACTAACAGAGAATGGTTCTTTTGCAAATTGTGAGGCAACCTCAAAACTTCAAGATAAAAACCAGTGTGTTCCTAGAACACTGACTTAGTGGAGGAAGCCCATAAGGGGCACGCCCTCCAAATAATTATTCTAGTTTTTTTTGACGTACCTCCAATGTGTGCTTCACTTTTTTTGTAATTATTACAAATGCTATTATGTTTTTGTTTTCACATTAACTGTTACTATAGAAATGTGGTGAACTTTTGTGTGAACTTGTGTCCTATTATCTTGCTGGGCTCGTGTATTTAGTTCTAGAAAGTTTTCGTTTGGTTTGTTTTTTTAACATTACTTGGATTTTCTACATAGGTAATCTTATGATCTGCAAATAGGAACAATTTTATTTCTTCCTTTCTAATCTGCATGTCTTTTAGATTTAACAAAAATGTATTGAGCTAAGCACTGGGACACAAAGATAAATGAAACATAATCCAGTTCTTAAGGAACTTGAGACACTGGGGAAAATTACATCTGAAGGAAAAGTTAAGAGTATTTTAGGATTAACAGGCTCCAATGGAATTATGTACAAAATTGTGGAATCCCAAGAAGCCAGTGTTATTCTAATTTATGAGTGAGAAAACTGGTATTCATAGGGGCTAACTAACTGGCGTATTTATCCTCAGCTGCAAGAAGAGAAGGAAAATCTGGTGCTTATTTGATGGTTATGAGCTTGGCCAAGAAGTCTCTTACTATGGTGGAGGAGAAGAATGTATATGGAGGAACAAACCATCTTTGCTGCACACCTCTCAAGACTCAGCTTAAGGAGATATATACTTTTAAGATCCCTTCAAACTCTTAAAGTTTTCTACCACCTTTATATTTACAGTAGTTACTTGTGCAGGTCCCTGTGGTGGGTTTAGAAGAAATTATAAAGACAGTTTTTATTTTTTAAAAATACACAAATGCGTTGACAGAGTATAAATACACCAATAAACATTCTAATAAACGTTGAAATTAAAGCTGGGAAATGAAAATTACCTAACCTCTACTCAAGTTCCGAAGAAGCTGAAAGAAAGGAACAGCATAGAAACTCAAAGTACTAATTTCACTTAATGTC
>CAUYQG010204196.1:0-46752 GCA_963574415.1 Tarsius wallacei | reverse complement strand
TATTTAAGGCCTTCTATTCTTAAGGCCAATTAGTTGTTTAAATAAGGTTCTCACTGTGATTAGAGGTGATAACAAATATTTGGTGAGCATAAGTAGATTCGTGAATTTCAGACAAACTTGAAGGAATGTGAGTATATACTTTTGCTTACTATTATCTATAATTGAACGAAAATATTTACTAAAGTGAATAATTTCCTTTGGGAATGAAAGCATAGACTAAAGCGCAGTGAACACATTTTGCTAATTGCCAACATTTGCTGAAACTTAACAGAGCAATCTTCATATCAACCCATAATTACAAAATGTCTGGGGGCTCACAAATAGAAGATTTTCTGTCACCACTCCAAAGATTCAAGGGGCTCCTCTTTTTTAAGGGGGGGGTTTTATTGTAAAGTCCTCACTTTCAATTCTCTTTGGTGAACTTTCTTTTTCATGTGAAAAGGCAGTCATGAAAGACTCAGCCGGTCACTAAGAGCACAAGAATGACTGAAAGTAGTTATTACCATCTTTATAGTGTTTTACACTATGTATTTTTATATTCTACAATTTATATGATATTATGTTTCCATGATTAATACTTGATATATTATATAGCTATATATTATATAATACATATATAATAAAGCACATTTTTTCTTTCAGTCACTCAACAGATATTTATTGACTTTCTAGTTGTACTAGCCAGATAGTATATTATACATTAGAACTTAACATGAGTAAGCAGAGTTTTTTTCTCAAGGAGCTGTTAGTCTGGGAGGGCAGAAGCATGTAAAAGACATGTGTTAGAAACTGCTATATAGTAGGATAGGACAAGAAGCGTGAAGGATCTGGAAGCTGGGGTCAGAACAGAGTCATAGAAAGGGTGATAGTTAAGCAGAGTCTCCTATCTAATTCTGATAGCATTTCTGGAAGGCAGATGTTAGTCCGATCACTCAGATGAAAACGATGAGGCTCAGGGAAGCCACGTGACTTGCCCAAGCAGGGTTGGGTGTGTAATGTCCTCCCTGCCCCATGATATCTTTCTGCTCTACTGCACTTACACAAACTTTATACAAGTTGCTAAATTACAGGTACACAGCAGAGTTACAGAGCACAATTTTAGAGTTTAGTTAATAATGATATCTGTCTTTAGTTCCCTTCTCATTTGGTTAAATTCTGTCTCAAGACATGACTAATTAAGTTCTCTTTTGAGGAGAAAGGTTCTTTTTGGCCGGTAATACTCATCAGGCACCCCTCACCATCACGTTGGCTCCCTTGCCTCCCTTTCCCAGGGTTCCCATTTATGGGACTCAGCTGGGTTTCCACTTTCCTTGTGAAAGTCCTCCCCCAGGTCCCTGTCCCTGAGAGCCAACTCCTGCTCCCACCTTTCTAGCACACCTTGAAATGGACTTGAATTGTTCTCCAGTGAATGACCCTTACCCTGTTCCTCTGCCCTTCACGTTGTGGGCCTCTCTGGTAGGGACCACCTGATAGGGTCCTCCACCCTCTAGAACCTGGGCCAGGGCTAAGCCCGCACACAGGACTCCTCAAAGTAGTACTTATGGGGTGATGGTTTTACCCAGGAGACATAAGAGGCAATGTCCTTTTCTTCTGATTTTTTATAACAAAGATCACAGATTATTCTGATGGTGGAAGGCATTTGAATTACGCTTCAAACAATTGGGAGCACTTGGGAAGATGACAGTGGGGGAGAGGCAATGACAGGAATTGACTTTCAGAGAACGAGCAGAGTGAACCAAGGTGTGGAAGTGGAGAAGCAAACTTTAGGAATGGCAAGTGGACCAAATGGGATGAACGACCCGTACAAGGGAATTGAAGGGGTTCTGGTCGGGAAGGTAGGTGATGGCTAAATTTTGACAAATCTGAACCTTAAGCTGAGAACAGTAGAAACTCCAGAGGAGGATGGGGCAAGAAAAGGAGAAATACTGAAATCCTGATCCTGATATGCAACAATCATTGTTTGGGGGCAGAACAAATAATTTCCCACTTAAATATATATTATTTCAAATGGATGTCGATGCTGCTTGGATTAATAAAATATAACTTAATATATACTTCCTGAATTATAAGTAGCTTTTGGTTATTTTCAGCAAATAATAAGAGTACAATTTTTTTTTGAGTTGGAGTCTCGCTCTGTCACCCAGGCTGGGGTGCAGTGGCATGCTCACAGCCACCCCAGCGTTGATGGGCTGGGCTCCAGCGATCCTTCCACCTCAGCTTTCGAAGTAGCTGGAACTACAGGTACATGCTACCACGCCCTGCTAATTTTTTGTTATTTGATTGTAGAGACGAGGTCTCGCCAAATTGCCGAGACTGGTCTCGAACCTGCGGGCTCAAACAATCCACTCGCCTTGGCCTCCCAAACTGCTGGGATTACAGGCTGAGCCACCAAGCCCACCAAGAGTACAACTTTTTGTCATGTGGAAGGCTCTGAATTTTTTTAGTTAAAAGGTTTAGAAATGTTCCTGGAAGCAGAGGAAGTCCCTGGAGGATTCTGAGCAGGATAATAATGGGTGTTCAGGGTGGTCCAAGGAAGAGAGTTGTTGAAGGTGGAAACACCAGAAAGGAGGCTATTTAAATAGTTCCAGAATGAGGTAATGAGGACCTGGGTGGAGGTGAACTGCACTGGGTGTGACGCCAGAACCATATTTTGTGGTCTGCCTATGAGTCAGCTGCTCCTTGCTCTCTTTGTTACATGTCTGTCCTTTATAGACTTGTCCAAGCCCCCGTGTCTGGGTTGAGTTATATGCCCCAGAGGCAGGGGCTATGCCTCCTGTTTCTTTTTTATGGAGTCCTGGTGGAGCAGGTGGTAATAAGAGATTGATGGTACATCTTGCTAATGATGATCTTCCCATATAGCACTCCTGGCTTGAAAAGATTCTCCTGAATCCAAAGATATATTTCTCTAGATCAAATTATAGTGCTGAATGAATGATGGTAGAAAAATCAGCCTACTAATAACTCTGAGAGAGATCAAATTTAAAGAGGCGGCAATCCTTTAATCCCAGGTGATATTGCTTCCGCTGCAAACCCTGGAGTCCACATCACCAAACAGAAGAGGCCTGGCTTCAGTCCTTAGCCACCTGATTCTCAGAAGGGGCAGGGAACATTAGCTATTCCAAAAGTGGGCATGACAGGCTGGCTACTGGAGGTCAGGTGGGGATGGATGCTATAATTTTAGCTGCGGCCTGCTTCTGTCTCTTCTGGGAGCAAATGGTGCGAACAGGGTGCCGAGAATCCTAATCCTATCTTGATACAGGCAGCCTGATACTCGGCAGGGCTCTCCTACTCAGAATTTCTGCTTTATAACAGTATTGCACCAGTATGCAATACTGTAGCAAGGGCCAGTCACTCAGGTATATTGCATAGTGACAGAGTGATGGAATTTTCAAGAGGGAAGGGCATTTTTGGCATCACATTTAGCCTTTATGTCTCAGGCAAGACTGTATTGTGGGCTAATTAGCCTCTTTTCATATCACTTCCATTTAAATGGAAGAAAGTAGTATATGGATAAATATCTAAGTGGAGACTTTTACCGATTCCCAAAATTCAGAGATCTTTGGGCAACTAAAATTGCACCTTTGTGAGTATATGTACAAATGCATTAACTTACAAATGTGCACTATGTGTAACAGTGGCTAAAAATCCCACAACTTTAAACTTATCTTTAATTTTGGTAATTTCTCATATTATGAATTTTCTTTTTTTTAAGGTAGAAGCCAGAAAATGCACAACTGCAGACCTCATGGACCTAGGGTACTATCATATGATCCAGGTTCTGGCAATCAGACACAACCTCATGAGACCTGGATTTGGAAGTAAACAGTATGAAGACACAGCCACACTTGAGTGATCTCAAATCTTCAAGCAAGTGTGGTGGCAGAGGGCTCCAGATCTTTGGAATTGGCAGAGATGGAATTTATGGCATCCAATAAACTTAGGAGACCAAGTAATTGGACATTGTTTCTGGCTGCTTAACTTCAGTGTCTGACTCTCTTGGTCTTCAGGAGAGTCTATAAGTTACCTAATATTCTTAAACCATCTTGTTCCTGCTTAAGTTGCCAGAATCGATTCTGATGTTTGCATCCTAAGGCCCTGACAGATGTACTGATTGGTACTCAGAATGGTTACCAACCATAGATTCTCAAGAAAATGGGGGCCTGATGGTTAGTTGTCTCACATGATTGGGTTTGAAGGCAAGGCAGTGATTATTTAGTCAGAATTGGAGAACAGGATTCTGGTAGCCCATGACAGAGAGTGTGGAAACAATTACATAAATTTTCACCTGATCTACCTACTCAAGTCTTTGGTGGTCTCAACAATGAGGGGGAGGGGACAGAGGAATGCAAGTACTATGGATTGAACATGCTGCCTCTAACTCAATTGGATGTTTTAAAGAAAGGAAATGGTAACTCAAAAGTTAAGATGTTTAGCCTATGAAACTATTCTACAATCAGGTAGCTTCTATGTTATCTCTTATAGCCATAGGGCTGCCAGCTGAAAATCAAACAGACAGTAGGATGCTGAGTTACAAAATAGATTGAATTCATAGCCTTAAGAGGATTCTTATGTGGAAGTTAGGGCACTGACTGGGAAAGAGTGAGACATAGATCCTGACTTGTACCCCACATCTGTATAAAAAAAAAGAAAGAAAGAAGGAAAAAAGAGTAAGACATGGAGAATTAGTATGGGGACATTTAAGAACATGTCAATTCAGCAATATGTCAGCAAGAGAAACCCTTTCTTCTGTCTTTAGTAAGTAAAGCTGTTCCTGCCTTGATTAAATATTCATAATTATCTTGTTAGAGGCTGTTACCTTAGTAGCAGAAACCAATTTTGTCCTCATTTATGATGTTAGTGACTTCTCATTAAAAGGGCTTTCCTACTCAGAGATATATACTGAAGGAGTAATTACAAAGCCATTCTGGGGAAGTGAAGAAAATAGTAAGATTTTGCAAGTTTATGCAGTCAAAAAACTGGGAAATATGCACAGTAATGAATGATAAGAGTCAAGATGAGGATAGAGAGTAGAAATAGAAATTTGGATTTTGGGCCAAATTCATTAATATGGATTCATGTAGTGGAAAGTTCAGGTTTAGTGTGCTCGCTCAAATAGTTGGGAGTAATTCTAATGGTTTCCTGTTTGGTCAGCTAAAACTCAGTCTCAGCAGGGATCTATGCCAAATGGAAGTTTAGACATTAGACAGTGTTAGGAAAATGTAGAGAGTAAGAAATTCCATGACTTCAGGAAGAAAAAAATGTGAGCGTGAATTTAATATGTGACTCATTCACACAACCATTAAGTATGACCTTGAGAGAGCCCAGAAGACACTCCATTTTCCAAAACCCTGAGATATAACATTAGTGAAAGGAGTACTAATGGATTGGTGTTGTTGCATTGGAACCTCTGTTTTCTGTAGGCTGGGGATGCATGTGGAAGACATTTCCATTTAAGTCATCTCTCTGAATGAATGATGATGAAGATATTATGATGGCAGAGATCAAGTAGAACAATTTAACTACCAGAGACAAAGTTGGCATATCTATCAGTCAAGATTCAATGGCAGATAACAAAGACTTTGACTTCTAGCTAAGATAGAATATCAGGGACCAGATTTATCTTCCTACCTGAAGTAATATATATATATATATAATATATATATATACACACACACATAATATATATAAATAATATATATATATTTGGAAATCTGGTAATGAACGAATATGATCCCTGAGAAATGAGAAACAAATGTGGGCTCCTATGATTGTATCAACTTACAATCTAGAGCATTTCTGGGGAACTCTCCCTTGGTGCAGGAAGAGAAAACGCAGGCAGAACTTGTGACATTCCTGAGTAGAGGAGACAAAGCTGAGATATAGGAAAAACACGATGATTAAAGTTTGTAGAGCTAAGGACCAGAAAAAAAGAGCTATGTGGGCCCGGGTCAGTGGCTCAGTCTGTAATCCCAGCGCTTTGGGAGGCCGAGGTGAGTGGATTGCCTGAGCCCGCGGGTTCGAGACTCACCTGGGCAACTTGGCGAGACCTTATCTCTACAATAAATCAAAAAATTAGCCGGGCGTGGTAGCGCGCGCCTGTAGTTCCGGCTACTTGGAAGGCTGAGGCGGAAAGATTGCCGGAGCCCAGCAGGTCGAGGCTGCAGTGGCCGGGAGCAGCCACTGCACTCCATTCTGGGCGACAGAGTGAGACTCCAACTCAAAAAAAAAAGAGCTATGTGGAGCGGAAAACAGTTCTGCAGAGAATTCTTCTTGAGTCTTCACCAGAGTAAAGATTAATGAATGCATGTAAGGAAACTACCCAAGGATAAAGAACCACACTAAAGGATTAGAGTAAACAATGTTTGGAGTTCTACACATCTGCCAGAGTGTATAATATCATTCACGGGACATCACATAGAGTGTATAGAAGGTTTTGCTTCAGTAATGGGGACAATTTATTCTTAGATTAAATGCTACTCTGATACCACCAAACTAAATGTAAAAGCAAGACTTGAGAGTAAATTAACCGAATTCTAGAATAAAACTATAGAATATTTATAAGAATATAAAAATATTTAGCACTAAATAAAAACATACAATATCTGGCATTCAATCAAAACTTACCAGATTTACATAGGAGCAGGAAAATATGACCTGCAATGAGAAAAAATCAATTAAGTGACACTGACTCAGAAATGACAGATGATGGAATTAGCGAACAAGATTATTACAATAGTTGTTATAACAGTCATGAAGTTTGAGATGAGAAAGTCACAGGATCAGATTAACAGCAAATTAAACATTGCAGAAGAAAAGGTTTAGACATGGCAATAGATACTATCCAAAATGAAACATAAGAGAAGACTGAAAAACAAAAATAAAAACAGCATCAGTGGGAAAACTTCAAGCTGCACAATATACATGTAATTAGAGTTTCTGAAGGAGAGAAAAAGGGAGTGAGTGACAGAAAAAAATGTTTAAAGAAATAATGCCTGTAAATTTCCTAAATTTAATGAAAACTTTAATTCCACAGACCCAATAAATTCTACAATTCCCAAGCATAAGAAGCATGAAGAAAATGACATAAAAGCACATTACAGTTGAGTCAATTAAAACATGCAATAAAGAGAAAAATCTTAAAAGCAGCCAGGCTCGGTGGCTAAACCTGTAATCCCAGCACTTTGGGAGGCCAAGATGAGTGGATTGCCTGAGCCTGCGGTTTCAAGACCCACCCGGGCAACTTGGCAAGACCTCATCTCTACAATAAATCAAAAATTAGCCGGGCGTGGTAGCATGCACCTGTAGTTCCTAGTTCCGGCTACTTGGAAGGCTGAGGTGGGAGGATCGCCGGAGCCCAGCAGGTAGAGGCTGCAGTGGCCAGAAGCATGCCACTGCACTCCAGGCTGGGCGACAGAATGAGACTCCAACTCAAAAAAAAAAAAAGCAACCAGAAAAAATATATATCATTATGTACAGAAGACTAGAGATAATTATTGCAAATTTCTTGTTGAAAACATTGCAAGCCAGAAGACAGTGAAGCAACATATTTGAAATACTAAAAGAAAAAAATCTCAACCATTTCAACTTAGAATTCTACACCCAGCAAAACTACCTGTGAAGAATGAAGGTAAAATAGACATTTTTATACTTTCAAAAGCTGAAAAATAGTCATCACCAGAAGGCAGGTGAAAATTAGGATCTACACATTACACATTATCTTCAAGGAATAGAGAGTACTAAGAATGATAACTACATGGATCACTAAAACATATTGTTTCATATTCTTTAAGTATCTCTAAAAGATAATTAATAATACATACAAAAATAATAATACATTTGGGGATTTTGCATGTAAGAAAAGTACAGATATCAGATGAAAATTTGAGCCTACACAAATGATTAAGGAGCACTGAAAATGGTAATCGTGTGGATAGATATAAAATACTTTTTTCATTTGGAAAGACTCTAAAAAGTTTCTACTTAAGCAAAAATAATAATACACTGTGAAATCTCCAACACATGTAGTGGAAAAATGTATGACAATAGTTCAAAGACCAAAAGAAGAGAAACAGAAGTATATTGTTTGAAGGTAGACTATGATAAATTAAAGATGTATGTCTACAATAAACTATAAACCCCCAAAATAGCTAATAAATCTTTACATATGTATTTTAACATACTATATATATAATACAAGTTGAGCAGTCCTAATCCTAAATCTGAAGTCTAAAATTCCCCAGTGAGCATTTCCTTTGTACATTATGTTGGCACTCAAAACGTTTCAGATTTTGGAACATTTCAGACTTCAGATTTTCACATTGGGAATACTCAACTTATATATAGAAAAATTATATATAAAATATATATTATGTACATATGCATTGGTAGGACAAATAACAAGATGAAAGATTCAAGCCTAACCACCAATTAAATATAAACAATCCTAATACTCCAAAGGCATAGATTGTGAAATTGGACTTTAAAAAGCAAGAACCAAATATATGCTGCCTACAGGAAACCCACTTCAAGCACAAAGATACAACAACTACATTCAAAGTAAAAAGAGGAAAAAAGACAAACCATGCTAATACTAACTAAAAGAAAAAGGAAATGGAATGTTATTATTAGACAAAGTAGATTTCAGAGCAAGCATATTATCAGGGATTAAGATAATTTGCTCATAGCGATAAAAGGGTGAGATCATCAGAAGACATGACAATCCCCAATGTTCACGCTCTTAATATATAACATAGTTTTAAAATATACAAAGCAAAAACTGATAGAACTACAAAGAAAAATAGGTAAATTCACTATTACAGTTGGAGTTTTAGCAACTATTTCACTAAATGATGGAACAAATATACAAAAAATCAGTAAGGATATAAAACACTTGAGCAGCAGCATCCTGACATATTGGCATTTATAAAATATTCCACCCAAAACAGCAAATTATACATTATCTTCAAGGATGTACATAATGTTTACCAAGATAAGGCATATTCTAGGCCATAAGACTGGTATCAATAAATTCAAAAGAATTCAAATCAAAATATGTTGTCTCTTCATAATGGAATTAAATTAGATATCAATAACAGGTACTAGAAGAATCTCCAAATATTTGCAAAAGAAATAAGTCATGAGTTACAAAAGAAACTAGGTAAATTAGGAAGTATTTTGAACTAACTGAAAATGATTATACAACATATCAAAATCTGTGGGATGCAGCTAAAACAGTACTCAAAGGGAAATTTATAACACCAATGCATATGTTAGAAAAAATTCAATGATAAATAACAGAAACCACTGTAGCTATTTTAAGCAGAAAGGAATTAAGTATATGAATTGAGTGCTTGTAAAAATCCTTGGAAGGACTAAAGGAACAGCTTTTAGAAAATACTACAAGGCCAGGTACAGTGGCTCAAGCCTGTAATCCCAGCACTTTGGGAGCCGAGGCGAGAGGATTGCCCGAGTCTGTGGGTTCGAGACCAGCCTCATCAACATGGTGAGGCCTCATCTCTACAATAAATAAATTTTAAAAATTAGCTGGGCATGGTAGTGTGTACAACAGAGTCTGAAAAACTAAAAACATCTTAGACACCTTTGCAACTATAATTCAAGATTCACTAATCTGATGTTCTTGTATAAGATTTGGAAGGCAGAATTGAGGTGGAAGCCAAGATTTTGTTACTTTCGTTGATTTTCCTAACAGTCATAATCTTGTTAGTGTTGAGGGGTTTTTTTAGTCATTTGTTTTATTTGATTTTTGGTCAGGGTTAGCAGGATTCTTAGTATCCAATCCTTAACTTGATGGTTGTTAAGAGGCAGAATTGGGGACATGTATATTTTGGTAATATGGGTCTAGGAAGTATAATTTGATCATGGAGTTAACTGTTGCATAATGGTGGCTTATTGTTCTGTAGATGATGATAATATGGTATATTTCTAGAGTCATCCTTTATAGTGGTAGAATCCTGATCCCCTATCTTCCTGCTTCTTGAAAAGGTAAACAGGAAGCTTCCTTCCCCTGACTGGCAAGTTTTGTAATATTTTCTTTTTTTTTTTTAAATTTGGAGTCTCACTCTGTTGCCCAGGCTAGAGTGCAGTGGCATGTTCCCAACCATCACAGCCTCAATCTGCTGGGCTCAGGTGATTCTTCTTTCCTAAGCCTTCCAAGTAACTGAAACTACAGGCATGAGCCACCACGCCCAGCTAATTTTTCTTGATTTATTGTAGAGACGAGGTCTCACTAAGTTGCCCAGGCTGGTCTCAAACTCCTGGGCTAGGGCAATCCTCTCACCTCTGCCACCCAAAGTGCTGGAATTACAAGCTTGAGCCACCGCGCCCAGCTTTAAAACATTCTTCCTATATTTTTCAAATTTCTTATACGTTAAGACCACAATTCCAAAGTAGAGGTCAACTAAGTTTGTAGACATGTGAGCTAGGTTTTACCATTCAAATCCTTCCTACTGGTACTTGAGCTGAGAAGCGAGATCTGTGAGGAGGTGGCCACATATAGGAGAAAAAGTATTTGGCAGGCATGACTGCTGAAAGTAGCTGTTTCTTCAGAGGTGACACTAGTAGTATTTCTGGTATCTGGTTCCAGCCATTACAGGTGCCAAGCCACATTTGTAGATGTTTTTGCTAGGCAAGTCCTTGAGTGTGATTACTTTCCAGCCTCAGAATTTGCCTCTCCCGCTGTCCTGGAAATCCTTTACTATCTAATAACCTTTAACAAACCTCGTGCATCCCTTTTTTGTATAAACTAACCAGGGCAGATCCTGTTTGCAAGCACAAACCCGGACTGATACAACAGACCCTCAGATATTCATTGTAAGCAGGCTACTTAGTGGAACCAGAGTTTTATAGCTTTCACAATAAAAAGAAAAAGAAAAGAAAAGAAAATCCTTGGAAAACAAATGCACAATAGGAGTTAGGTAATAAGGAACTTTCAGAGTGTGGTTTGAGTTTAATAGCTACTTAATGCAATTTTAAGGCTATCTACCTAAATTGAGCTTGCAGTGAGAACAGACGTTTAGTGTAATGCCATTGAGACTGCAAGATCCTCCACTGTCAAAGAGACACTTGAGATCTAATTATTTTGTCAGATATATGCATCTTGCAAACATTTTCTCATGTCTATAGCTTGCTTATTGATTTTCCAAATGGTATCCGTTGAGTAGAAGTTTTAATTTTGATGAAATATAATTTATCAAATATTTCTTGTATGTTGATAGCTTTCTGAGTCTTGTTAATGAAATCCTTACCTATCTTTTGGTCACAAAGATAGCCTCTTTGTTTCCTGTTAAAGAAATTTTATGTTGGAAGAAAATAATAATAGGTAGCATTTAATAAGTACCCACTATGTGCCAGATGTTTTAGATACACCATCAGACTGAATGACTACAAAAACCCTAGGAGAAATATTAATATGCCCATTTACAGATAAGGAAATGAAGACTCAGTTAAATTATAATAAATAGATGGCTAAGATCACATTAGCCATATTGGGCAGAGTCAAGATTTGAACTCAGGTATGGCTAGCTTAAAAGTCCATGGTCTTACCACTATATTACATTTTCTCTGTCCCCTCAACCCTCCAAGATGGAGATAAAGAGATGCAAAAAGATTCTGGAGTCAGAAAATTTCTAAAGAACATTTCAAGCCTGGAACTAAATGTAAACCTGATTTAAGTTTTCTATTTTTGTTTTTTAGCTTCATATATATTTTTATGTGAAGTGTTGAAAGAAAAAGTACACAAATAGCACACCCGTCCCCTACAACCTCTGTCTCCAAGAAGGGCCTTTTGCAAAGTTCATCTGGCAGACTTGAGACCAGGAAACAAAATGTCTTTCAGGGAGCTCCCATGACTCTGGCACTAGATTTAGCTCTCTTTGTGCTCCCACAGGGATAAGCACATTACAAGAATCGCTTACCATCACTCCCTCCTACGTGGGAGCTCCTCACCAGCAAGTGATACATCATTTTGCATCTTTGGATGCTCAGTACCCAACCTAATACCTAGCACTGAACTGAAAGATTGAATGAACAAATGATGGTTTGGCTTTCCAGGTCTATTCCTGAAGATTCTTTTAGGATCAGTAGGTTCCACTACTGAACCTATATGTTTTCAACAGATTCCCTTGCTCCAGCAATAAGTATGTGACTGTTGCATGGATACAGTGGTTAAGAACACACACTTTCGAGTGGATTGCCTGAGCCCACGGGTTTGAGACCCGCCTGGGCAACTTGGCGAGACCTCATCTCTACAATAAATCAGAAAACTAGCCGGACGTGGTAGTGCACGCCTGTAGTTCCAGCTACTTGGAAGGCTGAGGCGAAAGGATCGCCGGAGCCCAGCAGGTCGAGGCTGCGGTGACCGGGAGCAGCCACTGCACTCCAGTCTGGGCAACGGAGTGAGACTCCAACCCAAAAAAAAAAAAAAAGAACACACACTTTCTTATCAAGTTCAGATCCAAGTTTAAATTCTTGGTTCTACCACTTACTGAGTGAATGTGTGCATGGTTACTTAAGCTCTCTAAATCTCTTAGGATTGCTAAAATGGTTAAATTCGAGAACGCATAAAAGAGCTTTAACGACACCAAGCATAGAGTCAGTGTTCAATAAAGAGTCTCTGTCATTACAGAACTTATTTCCTTCTTGCCCAGGCACAGGTTAAGTCCTTTTTTGCCCTCACTTTAGTGTTTAACATGGCCTTATTCTTTTAAATAAATATTCATTTTTATTTTGAGAGTTGTAGATTTACATGCAATTGTAAGAAATGACACGGAGAAGTCCTATATATCCTTTACCCAGTTTTCCCTAACAGTAACATTTTGCAAAATCACAATATCACAACCAGAATATCAACATTGATACAGTCATGACACAAAACATTTCCATTGTCACAAGGATCCCTCACACCCACTTCTCTCCAGCCCTCACCACTATCCTTAACCCTGGGCAACCACTCATTTGTTTTCTCCATTTCTGTGATTTTGCCATTTCAAGAATGCAATATCAATGGAATCATACTGTATGTAAACTTTTGGGATTGTTGTTTTCATTCAGCATATGTCTCTGGAGATTCACCTAGGCTGTTACATGGATCAATAGTTTGTTCCTTTTTATTGCATGAGTATTACACAATTTATAAATGTACTGCAGCATAATCATTCGCCTGTTCAAGGATATCTAGATTTTTGCAGATTGGACTATGATAAATAAAGCTGACATAAACATTTGTTTGCAGTTTTTTGTGTGAATTTAAGTCAGCATTTCTTTGGAATAAATGTTCAGGAATGCAATTACTGGGTCATATGGTAGTGGCATGTTTAGGTTTTTTAAGAAACTGGCAATCTTTTTCAGAGTGACTGTACCATTTTTCATTCTCAACAGCAATGGTCCAGTTTCTCTGCATTTTTGCTAATATTTGGTGTAGTCACTATTTTTTGTTTTAGCCATTCTGATAGGTATGTGGTAATATCTGATTGTGATTTTAATTTTTATTTACCTAATGGTTAATTTTGTTGAACCTCTTTTGTTTGTTTATTTACCATCTGTATATCTTCTTTAGTGAAACATCTCTTATTTATGTTCCAATTTGATTTTTTTATAATCAAGTGTTAGACAGTCCTTTGTCAGATACGTTGTTTACAAATAATTTTTCACATTGTGTCTTTTTAACAGGATCTTTTGTACAGTGAAAGTTTTTTAGTTTGATGAAGCCCAACCTATTTTTCTTTTATGAAACATGATTTTGGTCTCAAGTCTAACTCTTTGCCTAGTTCTTGATCCCTAAGACTTTTTCATATATTTTCTCTATACGTTTTATACTTTATACTGTTATTCATTTTGAGTTGTTTGATTAAGGTATGAGACTTATGTCAAGACATATTTTGGCCTATGGGTTTCTGATTGCCCTAGGACCATTTGTTCCTTGTTTTTAATTGCTTTTGCAAAAATTAGTTGAGTCTATTTGCGTGGGTTTATTTCTGCATTCTCTATTTTTTCCATTGATCAAGACTTACTATGTAGCTACACTACTCAAGAGTGTGTGGTACTATAGATGTGTTGATGATGTTTGCTTTTCTGTTTTAAATTTCATTGATTTCTGCCCTTTATTATTTTCTTTCTTCTTGTTTTCAATGTATTTTCCTCTTTCTTTTCTAGATTCTAAATCTGAGAGCTTAGAGTATTAATTTGAGACATTTCTTCTTTTCTAATATATGTACTTAGCACTATAAAATTTCTTCTCAGTATTGCTTTAGCTGTGTCCTATAAATTTTGATATGCCGCATTTTCGTGGAATTTATTGTATACATATTTCTTATTTTTCTTGAAACTTTCTCTTTGGCCCATAGATTATTTGGAAATGGGTTGTTAATTTTTAAGTATTTGGAGACTTTCTGTTATCTTTCCATTTTTGATTTCTACTTTGATTCCAATGTAGTCAGAGAATACACTTTATATGATTTCAATTCTTTTACTTTTTTTAATGCTTGTCTTATGGTTCAGGATATGGCTTATCTTGGCATGTATCCTGTGGGCAACTTGAAAGAATGTGTTTTCTGCTGTCATTGGATGGAATGTTTTACAATTGTTTATTAGATTCTGTTGGTTGATGATGGTGAGTTCTATATTCTTGCTGATGTTCTATCTAGTTGTTCAATCAGTTGTTGAGAAAGGGATGTTGATGTCTCTAACTAAATTTGTGGACTTGTCCATTTCTCCTTTCAGTTCTATTAATTCTTTCATATATTTTGCAGCTCTGCCATTTGGTGTTAAAATATCTATGTTAAATTTGGTGTTAAAATTTGTCTTCTATTTTCTCGTCTCTGGTAATATAGTCACTCCTGCCTTCCTCTAATTAATGTTTGCATGACATATCTTTTTTTCATCCTTTTACTTTCAACCTGTCAATATCATCATATTTTAAGTGAACTCCTTGTAGACAACATACAGTTGGATCATGTTTTTAATCTGTTCTGTTAGTCTGTCTTTGACTTGGTGTATTTAGACAATTTACATTTAATGTATTTATTGATATGCTTTTTTTTTTTGAGTTGGAGTCTCACTCTGTCACCCAGACTGGAGTGCGGTGGCCGGGAGTGGTATAAAGGGTGGGCTCCGGCGATCCTTCTGCCTCAGCCTTCCAAGTAGCTGGAACTATAGGCGTGTGCTACCGCACCCGGCTAATTTTTTTGATTTATTGTAGAGATGAGGTCTCACCAAGTTGCTCAGGTGGGTCTCAAACCCGCGGGTTCAGGCATTCCACTCACCTCAGCCTCCCAAGGCACGGGATTACAGGCTGAGCCACCTCACATCAATACTTTTGTATTCTGCTTGTTCTCTCTTTTCCATTTATCTTTTCTTTTTCCATCCTTTCTGTAGGTTACTTGAACTTTTTTTTGTATTTCATTTTGATTTATGCATATTGTGTTTAAATTTACCTCTTTGCATAGATTTTGTAGTGTTTGCTGTAGATATTACATTATATATACATAACTTTTGACAGTTTACTGGTATTTTCATTTCATCAATTTGCATAAAGTATAGAAACTTTGCTTCACTTTATGTTCCTTTATCCTCCTCCCTTCATAATAGAGTTATCTCGAATATTTCCTTTACATACATTTAGAACTACACCAGACAGCATTATACTTTTGCACCATCAAATGTAATTTAGAAAACTCAAGAAGAAAATAAAAGCTATTATATTTATTCATAGTTTTGCTTATCATGTTCTTTCTTCTTTTTTGATGTTCCAAGATCCCTTCTCTCATTGCTTCTTTTCTTTTTAGAAAACTTCCTTTAGTCATTCTTTTAGGGTATGTCTGCTGGCAACAAATTATTTTACTTGTTCATCATCTGAGAATCTTGATTTCCTCTCTCATCCTGAACAATATTTTCACTGGGTATAGGATTCTTAGTTGACAGCTCATTTTCTTCAGCACTTGAAAAATATTGTGCCACTTTCTTATGGCCTCCATAGTTTCTGATGAGAAATTTGCTGTAATTTGCATTGTTTTCCCCCTATAGGTAATGCATATTTTATCTCTCATTGCATTAAAGATATATTCTTTTTCTTTAGTTTTCAGAAGTAATGCATCTTGGAGTTAATTTCTTCAAGTTTATCTTGCTGTAGGCTCTGTTTTGCTTTTTGAATCTTCAGGTCTATATTTCTCAAAAATTGATATATTTTAAATCATCATTTTCTCGAGTAGTTTTTCAGCCTCGTGCTCTTTTTCTTTACTCCTTCCAAGACTCAGATTACATGAATGTTGTAAGATCTTTGTTTATCATCTCACAGTTTCCTAAGGCTCTGTTCTTTTTTCCCTCGTAGACTATTTTCAGACTGGGTAATTTCTGCTTTTGTATCTTCTAGTTTACTAATTCTCTTCTTGGTGTCTTCTATTCACAGAACTTTTTAAAATTGAGCTCATTCACAGAACTTTTTAAAATTTCAATTACTATATCTTTTAGTTCTAAACTTTTCATTTTTTATACCTTCTATTTTTGTTGAGACTTCTTATTTCTTTGTAGAGAATTTATATTATTAAATTTGTTTTAATTATTAGTTTATATTATTAAATTTATTTGTAATTCCTTTTTGAAGCATTTAAAAAAATCTTTTGACATATTTTACTTTCTTCACAAACTTTTTTTTTAATTTTTAATTTTTAATTTTAAAGATGTGGAGTACTATTTAAGGTTAGGTATACAAACGTTCATTATGCAGGTACCCTTGTTTATGAGGTGTGCCCCACCCAGCAGATTCCCACTACTGCCAATACCACCTCCTCCCACCCCCAGCGATTTCCTGCTACTGCCAATTCTTTTCTTATAGTATTACAATAATTGTTCAAGGTCTGCTTATGAGTGAGAATATGTGATACTCAATTCTTTGTTTCTGTGATAGATCACTCAGTATTATAGACTCTAAGTTCACCTCGGTTGCTGTGAAGTTCAAGATTTTGTCCTTGTTTATGGCTGCATAATATTCCATCATATATATGTACCACATTTTTTTTATCCAGTCCTCTTTAGATAGGTAGCACAGTTAGTTCCATGTTCTTGCTATTGTGAACAATGCTGCAATAAACATACATGTGCAGGTATCTTTTTCATAGAGTAATTTGAGTTCCTCAGGGTATATTCCTAGTAGGGGGATTGTGGAGTCATATGGAAGGCTGATTTTTAGATCTCTTAGGAATCACTACACTGTTTTCTATAGAGGCTGTACTAGTTTACACTCCCATCAACAATCTTTACAAACTTTGATGGTACTTTTGTACACTGGCTTTTATTGTCAATATAATAAAATAGTGGCAGGCTTCTATTTTAATACATATTAGCTACACAAATGATATAGATTTTGAATATATCTAATACATTAGCATAAAGCTAATTTTTCTCATGATAATCTGCAGAATTTAGTTTCAGACAAGTAAATAAGCTGAATTGAATTAAATGTGGTTTGCTTGTTTAAAATAATAATTCTATGTCAGTTGTAAATATGAAGCTTTTATGAGTCAGGTAATTACTTTTGAATAAATAATGAAGAGTGATTTTATTCTTCTTAGTTGATAATCAATAGTTAATATATATTTTTTATCATGGCTGCCTTATTACCTGTCAGATAGTTCTAATGTCTCTGTCTTCTCAATGTTGGTATCTATTGTGCTTTTTTCATTCAGTTTGAGCATAAGTACATTTCAACTGAAGTCTGGATTTTCTTGCATTATGTTTTGAGATTCTGGCTGTTTTCCATTTTAGCTGTTTTTTTCTGATTCCAGTTTGGCAGGAGGAAGGGAGTGTTGCCTCTTTGCTACCAGGTAGAGACAGAAGTCCAGGTTCTCCACTTGGCCTCCATTGACACCTGATGGAGGGATACTTCTTAATGCCTGTGGACATGAATGGGAGTGCCAGGTTCCAATGTAGTGTTCACTGACACCATGGTGGGGGTGGGCTCATTACCACTGGTGATGCTATAAATCCTGACACTTCACTAGGCCTCCTCTAACAACATCGCAGTGAAGAGAAGGAAGGAATATCTTGTTACTGCCAGGTAGCAGTAGGAGTCTGACTCCCCCATGGCCTCAATGACCCCATGGTGATGAGACAAGACTTGTTTGCAGCAAGTGGGGATGAAATTCTCAGCTCTCTGCTTAGCCTTCCCTGAAACCACTCTGGCAGGGGATCAGAGACACTTCATTACAGAATTGCAAGGGCAAACACCTATGACCCCCACTCTCCTTTTGCTGGTACGGGTATCAGATGGTACCAGTGTTTTTGTTGTTGTTGTTGTTTGTTTGTTTGTTTTGTATGTGTAAGTGTTAGCAGGAGTGGAGCAGTTGTTGTCTAAACGTTTTCTGTCTCAATAGCCCTCCCCTTTCCTGGTCCTTTGACCAGAAAAATCAGACTTAAGTTGGAGTTTTTTTTCATCTGCATCCATTGGCATTTTTAGGTTGTTGACTTTTTCAGCTTCGAAGTCTGAAATACATGAAGCAAAATAATGGAAACACATGAAGCAAAACAATGGAAACATACTCCTCAAATTCCCAAACCCCCACTGGTATGTCTTCTTATCCCACCTTTTAGAGTCCTCAGGTGATTGTTTTATATATAATGTCCAGGGATTTTAGTTGTACTTAGCAGAAGGAAAAGGAGAAATTACATTTGCTCTATCCTCCCAAAGCAGAAGACAAATATCTTGAGATTGACAGTTATAGTATTAAACCTTTTTGCATTTTTTGACTGTCATACCTATCTATGTGAGTCAGGCTTTTTCTTATACCATGTGAAAACAAAATACAAAAAGTAAGTGTATGAAATACCACTCAGCCTTAAAAAAGAAGTCTGTTTATTTGTGACAACATGAATGAACCTGAGGACATTATGCTAAGTGAAATAAGCCAGGCACAGAAAGACAAATACCACATGATTAATTATTAATTTTTTTCTTCCCTTTAATTTAAACTCCCCCTCTCCCTAGACATCCATATATGTATTTATTTTGTTTTAGAACATGAACTACTATTTTGACAAACAGGAATGATGTGTTTCTGCCCTTCTTCCTTCTCTGACACCTGGGATCTTCTTATATTTCTCCCTGAACACAACTCAATCCCAAGCTGAGTCTGCTTCTTTTTTTTTTTAAAGCATTTGTTAGCATTTAATGAACCTCCCTCCCACACCTTTAATCTTCTCCTCAGCTCTTCTGCTGAAGAATTTGGTTTCCACGATGACAGCCTGCTTTGGGAGCTTTCCATTTTCCAGAACTTTGTAGTAGCCCACATCAATGATGAGAGCAGCTCCAGTCTTGTTTTTAGCAGCATTCACCCTTGTCTGCTTGCTCACTGACCAAAGTCCACAATTTATCAAGGTTGACAGTTGGGCAGAAGCTCTAGTTCCTCTTTAAATGGTAATGCCTCATACCAATTTTCCCAAAGTATCCGGTGATATTTGTTGAAATTGATCCTGTGGTGATGCAAGCCACCAGCATTACCATGGCCTCCCGGGTGCTTTCGGTGCTTGCCGATGTGGCCGTGGCCATGGCTCACGTGGCCCCGAAGTTTCCGGGTCTTCCTCGGTCTGGATGGCATGGTGACGGCCGAGACGAAAGAGTGAATCTGCTTCTTAAACAAGATAGTTCTGTGTATTTCAAAAATGACATGAACAATAATTTTTGAAACATTTACTTTGTTTCATCTTTCGCAGAAATCCATATAACCAAGTTGCAAATTTATTTATATATTCTAGTAACTTGATTACTATATATTGTCTTGTCTAATTCCTTAATAACAGAGGTTTATAAAGACTTAATATAAGTCATGAGTATATATTCAATTCATTTTGTTTAAAAAAACACTTTGCCTTCCATTTGTAAAGATGATACCAGTAATGTTGAATACGATTTAGCAAACATTTATTAAGCATTTGTTATATGCCAAAAATCAAGGATACTAATACATACTGAAAGGACATAAATTCAAGAAAGGCAGAGAATTTGGGGATGGTAACAGTGATGGCAGCGTAGTTTGAAAATCTCCAAATCTCCAATTTAAACCTCATTAGAAAAAGTTAGAAATGAAGTGATTGAAAGAAAGGAGATATGAAAAGGAGTTTAAAAAGTAGAACTTAATAAAATAAAATCATTTCAGAAATACAGAGTAAACTATAAAGAACAATAACAAATAAACTCAACAAATAATTTATTAAATGAGATAAAAAGGTTTCAAGAGGAAGTGATAACTATAGAAAACAAGTAAAGAAAGCCTTAATACAGATAATAGAAGTCTCTGGATAGGAAAATGAAAAAAATACAACAGAACAAATACTAAAAACTATAATTTGAGAAAGCTTTCCTGAAATTAAAAGATTTGAAACTGTGTGTTGAAAGAGCACATTACGTGGCCAGGCACAGTGGCTCAAGCCTATAATCCCAGCACTGTGAGAGGCCGAGGTGAGAGGATTGCCTGAGCCCACAGGTTCGAGACCAGCCTGGGCAACTTGGTGAGAACTCATCTCTACAATAAATCAAAAAATTAGCCAGGTGTGGTAACGAGCGCCTATAGTTCCAGCTACTTGTAAGGCTGAGGTGGAAGGATTGCCTGAGCCCAGCGGGTTGACCGCTGGAATGGTCATGAGTGTGCCACTGCATTTCAACCTGGGTGACAGAGTGAGACTCCAACTCAAAAGAAAAAAAAAGAAAGAGCAACTTATGTACCTATAAAAACTGAGTCAAAACTATCAGCATTGAGGTGAGTGGACTTTAAATTCAAAAAAGTGTTTTGAACAACTAGGTAAATTACTTATAAGAGTAAGAGGAATAGACTGTCATTAGAATTTTTGACAGCAGCACTTTATGCAAGGAAAAAAAATGGAGGAATATATTTAAGATACTCAAGGAAAGAAAAAGTGAGTCAAGGATTTCATATCCCGTCAAACAGATTTTCAACTATAAAGGCTACAGACAAACTGCTATGAACATGTAAGAACACAAGGCATAGTGCTCCTATGTGGCCTTCCTGAGGAATGTACTAGAGAATGAGCTTTATACAACCAATGGAGAAACATTGACCAGTGCTCTATGAGACACCAAAAGCTCCAAGTTTCTGTTTTCTTCTCAACAAATGCTCCAAGGGGAAAAATTGTTGGAGAAAGTCTGGTTCATACCAATGTATTGCCTTCTCCTAGAAATGTTGGCTTCTTAAATTATGGTTGACATTGTTTTTCTCCAGTACCATAAAATACCACTTTTGTTTTTAAATTTAATTTTCATAGCCATTTTCAATGAAATAGTTACACTAATATAAGGTACTTCATCATCGCTAAACAAAGAAGTATAGTCTGAACTTAGGTTGGATGTATAAATATGAACCGTGATTCATTTTATTTTAAAAGTTATTTCTTAGCACTATACACCAAAAAGCCCTAGAAATAACGACCAACTCAGTATTAATGGGCACCCTAGTGCCAGATTGCCATTTATAAATATTATTTTGCATGAAAAATAACAGGAATCATTGAAAAAAATGGCTTGCCCAAGTCTGCAGTGCTATATGCATAAGATGAGCCTGGAATATTGTGTCATACCAGAAAGCTAGAATGCTGCCAAATACGACTTGTGTCAAAAAGACTCTGGAGCCATCTACTAACCATAGGTGGGCTACTTGCCTGTAATGAATTGAAACACTATCACATATGTTTAAATACATGAGTTCATAATGAAATAAATAAACCAAAAAAAAACTTATTGGTGCATTTCTAAATCACAAATTGAAAGATTTGTAAATAAAGGTAAAGTATCAAGCATCAATCTTGCCTTTCTTCTAAGAATTTGCTTCAGATTAACCTAAGAGTCAACTAGGGAAAAATTCTCTTTATAGAACTATGAGGTCTCATAAATGAGTAAGGAATAAGAGAATTAAAATGAAACATTTATTGAATTAAGGTACTTATGCAATGATCATAAAACATCACAAAAATACAAACACACATTGTACCTCATGAAGGAAGACTAAACCCCCTATGAAATCATCTGGCCAAAAAAAAAAAAAAAAAAAAATCATCAAACTTCAATTTGATCAAACCTCTAAGATATAACTAAGATATAGCTAACTACTTACAAGAAATACATGGGAAAGAAACATGTCAAATAATACCATATGATTTTATTATTTCACACAACAACAATAGAAATTGCAAGGTAAAAAAGAAAGGATTTAAGGAAAAAAGAATTAAAAGCTTGTAAACCATATTTGGATCTTGATTCAAACAAACCAACAGAAAAAACAATCAACCAACAAAAAACAAAAAACAAAAAAACAAACAAAAATTATGATATAATGTAGACACTGACAAGATATTTGATGATAGCAAGGGATTATTTGGAATTTTCTGGTGTGATAATGCAGTATAGATAAAATTATATGATACCTGAGGTTTGCTTTGAAATAACCCAGGGAAGGGGTAATGATGCGAGTGAGTAACAGATGAGACAAGACTGGTCAAGGGTTGATCATTGTGGAAGCCCAGCAGTGAGGGAATAGGAAGTCACATACTATCTATTTAACATATGGAAAGGGCCAGGCATGGAACAGCCTGTATATGTTTGAAATTTCCTATAGTAAAAAGGTTTACAAGGAATGTAAATTTTTCAGAGTTTGTATTCTAAATAAAAAGATAAATGGATAAGTACAAGATTTTAATGCAGTAAAAAATTGCTTCAATAGAGATGTATACAGAGAATGCTTGAGGAATGCTGAGGAGGAGAAAAAGAAAGTTTGGGGGTAAGGAGGATACTGACAGTTAATGAGTGCTGTTCCATGCCTGGCCCTTTCCATGTGTTAAATACGGCAAAGATACTGACATTTGTGAACATATGCTTAATACTTTGTAAGTAGCTTTAAAAATAGGTTCACATTAGATATTTTAGTTGTACTTTTATAGTGCAACGGAGGAAACTGAAACTCAGAGAAGATAAACCACTAAAAAATAATCCTAAGGAACTTCACATGCACAATTGCATTTAATCCTTATAAATAATCCCATAAGAAAATGATTATTAACCTCATTTGGAAGAAGAGATAGGGAAGCTTATGGAGGTTAAGTAACTTGCTAAATATTACATGAAGCTAGTAGCTGGAAGAACTGGGATTTGAGCGCAGGATTTTCTAAGCCCTAAACCTTTCTGTGAATTCTGTTATAGCGGGGGGGGGGGGGGGGAAGGAAGTTGGGGGGCCCTTCCCACACAGATGCTGTAAGTTGGGCTTTGAAATTTCAGTAAGATTTAGTCAACTTGAGGGTAAGTGAGTGGTCAGCTGGGGGAGGCATACCAAAGATGCAGTATCAACAAAATATCAAGACACAATGACAATTGGCATGTTTAAGGAATCGGAAAGAGAACCCAGTGGCTGGATTCTATGGTGCAAAGAAAGTGGCACTGGAGGATATAACCAATAGCATATGCTGGTACTGGATTGGGCAGGTCCTTATAAAGCATAGGCACTGGGTAGACACTGGTGGATTTTCAGCAGATCAATCTGGAAGCTGTGTGGAAGGTATACTAGAAGAAAGGGAGAATGATCACAGGGGAAAAGTCAGGAAATTATTGTAACAAAGAATTCAAGCATGCCAAGCATCGTGGTAAATGCCTGTAATCCCAGTATGTTGGAAGGCCAAGCTAGGAAGATTGCTTGAGACCAGAAGTTTGAAGCCAGCCTGGGCAACATAGTGAGACTCCATCTTGAATATATATATATATATTCAGGTTTGTCATCTTTACTTGGCCAGAGTGGATGTGGATGCTTTTGAGAAATGAAGTTATGTCTTATCTACCCACTTTTAATTGTGTATGCCAATGTGCATAAGACTTTTCCCTGTACAGAAAAATCCTCTAGGAAAAAAAGCAGGAGATTTCGGAAAGAAGAGAGAACACTGAGGAAGATGGTTGAATGGCCTGAAAGTTGTCTGTGGACTGGTTTGGAGACGCCAGGAGAAAGCAGTAGAGTTAAAAAGTGAGGGAACCATTTCCATGCGAGCCTCTGTTAAACTCCAGGAGGGACATTCTCGCCAGTTCTGCAAAAGACTCAGCACCCTCTGCATAAACATAGTTGTCCTTATGGAATAAGGGCATTAGCAGCAAAGCCTGTGGAAAGGGTAAATCTTGATGAGAAGACCGTACTTGTTACAAGCACACCTGACAAACCTGAAGAGTTCTAGACACCTGGAGAGACTTTGAGAAGGGCTGGATTTCCTTGTGGCAGGTGAGCTTTCAGACCTGGAGAGAGTAGGGTGCTTATGTAAATATGACCGTATTTGTATTCATAGATTTGCAAAAGCTCGGGATAGTTCATGGAAAGGGGAAATGGAATCATGAAGCATTGCAAAGGTGATACCTACAAGGCTTAGGTACCACCTGGAAGTTCCTGTTATCCAGATATAGCTGAAGGTCTCAAAGCTCTTCCCATAGTGCACACACATGAAATGTGTCTCACAGGTAGCAGCCATAGATGTCCATGCCTCAGTTTTGCAGGCTGCTTACATTGTTGCTCGTTATCTCTTTTGAGTCTTGGGCTGGCTTCATTTCCAGACTCAAGCCCACTGTTGGCTCTTGCTATAATGTACTGAATTTCACATCCCCACAAACCATCTTCTCAAAGGTCAAGTACTTAGTAATCCAACTGAAGATAAATATTTTTCTGCTTCAGCTAATAAAAATAATATAGCAACTGCTGGGCATGGTGGCTCACGCCTGTAATTCCAGAACTTTGGGAGGTGAAGGCGAGAGGATTGCCTGAGCCCAGGAGTTCAAGACCAGCCTGGACAACTTGGCAAGACCTCGTCTCTACAAAAATCAAAAAGTTAACCAGGAGTAGTGGTATGCACTGTAGTTCCAACTACTTGGAAGGCTGAGGCAGAAGGATCCCCTGAGCCCAGCAGATCGAGGCTGTGGTAGCTGTGAGCATGCTACTACATTCCCACCTGGGTGACACAGTGATCCTCTGACAAGAAGAAGGGAGAGGAAGAGAAGGAGGAGGAGGAGGAGGAGGAAGAGAAGGAGGAGGGGAAAGAGAAATAATATAACAAAAACACCAGGTCAGGAAAAGAAAGAAGAATTATAAATTCAACAGATGTAAATCTGGAATACAGGAGTGTCCCATTATCCACAGGGGATAGGTTCCAAGACTCTCAGGGAATGCTTGAAACCAAAGATAATATTAAACTGATTGTCATCAATCAGAACATGTTTTTGTTCATGTCTTCTACCCACAAATATAATGCCTTTTCCATCTAAACTAAACACTTATGTATCATGGCTGTAACTTTTGCAATTTAAGGTGCAACAGCAAAACTAGCATGGATTTCTTTTTTCTTCTTCACAATTCACTAATAGAAGATCTGTTCTTACTGTACATCTTAGCAACCTCAGCGTACGATTTTTTTTTCCTTCCTTACAATTGAGAACTTTAAAGTTTTAACTTAAAAGAAGTCCTTTCTAGTTTCTTTTTGGTGTACCTCAGCATCACTTCTGTGCTTTGGAGCCATTATGGAATGAAATAAGAGTGATGTGAACACAAGCACTGCAGTACTGTGGTAGTCCATCTGACAACCCAGATGGCTACTAAGTGACTAAAGTCCTGGCAGTGTCGACACAGTATGTAGACATTGGACAAAGGGGTAATTCACAACCCAGGCAGAACCTAGCAGGACAATGTGAGATTTCATCACTCCACTCAGAACACAATTTAAAACCTATGAACTGTTTATTTCTGGATTTTTTTCATTTAACGTTCTCTGACCATGGTTGATCAGAGGTAACAAACGGCAGAAAGCAAAACTGTGGATAAGAGGGGTGACTACTGTAGTTCCTGGTTTTTATTTCTTGATTTTGAAAAAGAAGGAATAGAGGGTATGGGATGAGCGTTGACTTTTTCATGACCCCGAGTGGAAAAGTGATTTGAATCAAACACTCGTCATGTTTAGCCCTATCTGGAAAGAAGGAGGGCTCAGAGCTTCACACTCCCCAGGACAACATGGGCTCATGTTCTTTTATTCTGGTTGGATTGAAGCCCAGTTAGATGAGATTGGACTTACCAGGCAACAAGTCACCAGCCCTCATCAGCCTTTTCCAACATGTCCATAATTTGACCTAACCTGAATATCTCTGTGTTGTCTAAACTCAAGACAGCTGGCGAAGCTCTCTCAGTTGAGCCAAGCTTACACTGTGGGCTCCCAAGTCACCAAAAAAGATAACCCTAGCTCCCTACACTAGAGATTTTCCTACTAGAAAAAAAAAGCATTCACTAAGTGTTAATTTTGCCCTTGCCTCTAGGATTATAAGAACAATGAATGACCTTTGAGAGGTTTACCAGTGAGATGAGAGTCAGTTATGGAGATGAGACGGGTAGAAAAAATACTTAAAGAATGTATAGTTGAAAGGCAACTTGGAGGTCACCAGTCAGACCCCCTTCACTAAAGATGAGGAATCTGAGTCCCAAAGAGGTTAAGAAACTTGTGCAAGGTCATAGAATCAGTGAGAGTCAAAGTTTAGACTTGACCCTGGGCTGGTCAGTACAGAACTCTTTAATTCTTCTAGCAACTACTCATTGAAGAAGTACTATGTGCTAAGTACTTTATATTGCTTCATTTAATCCTCATGACAACTCCCTTAGGAAGCTATTATGAATTCCATTTTTAAGATGAAGAAATGTAGTTTAGAAAGTGGTAAGTAAACCATCCTAAGACCACCTGTCTTTGTCTGTTCGGGTTGCTACAACAAATTAACACAACTGGGTGACTTATAAACAACACACATTGATTTCTCATAGTTCTGAGAGCTAGAAAATCCAAGATAAAGGTGCCAACAGGGTCCGTGTCTTGTAAGGACCTGCTTTCTGGTTCACAGGGGTCGCCTTCTTGTTCTTTCCACCCTTCTTGGTGGAAAAGGTGAGGGGGTCTCTCTTGGGTCTCTTTTATAAGGGCACTAGCTCCATTCATAAGGCCTCCATCCTCATGACCTAATCACCTCTCAAAGGCCCCACTTCCTAATACCATCATATTGAGGGTTAGGATTTTGACGTTCAGATCATAGCACCATCCAATGAATGAATGACAGCACCAAGATTTGAACCATTTGAGCAGTCTGATTTCAAAGTTCATGTTCTGAAATACTCCTCTGTGCTGCCTCTTCTATACTAGCTGCCTCTTTCTCTTATACCTGACAATGAGAACTCACACATGATGGAGAATTTAATACAAGCTGTGCAAGCTCCCTGACCCAGTTCCTTTTGGGGGTTGGTTGCTTTATACACTAACCTGAATGTTACCATGCCAGAAGTCTTCAAAAATGTCTGCTTAGGAAAGGGGAGTGCTGTGGTTTGGGCAGTGAAGGCCTCTGTTTAAATACTCCTAAAATATCTCAGGCTTCCAGAGAGACAAGAGTTCACTGTGCTTGAGTACTGACAATCAGGCCACAAGTGAGCACTGAGCATTGTGAGGGAGCAGCACACGGCCTCCAAATGGGCACTGGGTACTTGAAACTAAAGTAATTGATTCTAGAGTACTGTGTGGACCAGAGAGCTTGGTGTAGTACAAAGAGACCGAATTTTGAATGAGTCCTGGCTTTGAATTTGTCTCTGACTCAAGTACATGCCCTTTCTTGTGCAGTCAGTGATCTGTGAAATGTCCTAGGAAGAGAGGAATTACATGCATACCAGCCTGAGAGAATGCCTAGTGTATACACAATTAGAGCAAGAGTGAAAATACTCAGGAAGGCTTCCTTTAGGAGATGAGTCTTATAAAAGACTGAAAGTGCTAGACCACTCTTATCTTGGAAAACACACAGATGCTGAGGTTGCCTCAGAGGCACCAGCAAGTCCCCATCCATTCAGCACCCCTCACGGAAGTTGCCATCCCTTCTGGGCTCAGCCTCCTTGGCTTCCACTGCAGGCCTTTGGGGAGAGGTTGACATTCACTAACAAAGGGTTCCTTAGAAAAACTCAGGAGCCGAGAAAGAAAAGCACAGGCTGGACTCTTGATCTGCCTGCTTGGCTATTGTGCAAGACCTAGAGAAGGAAGAGGAGAGGCTGGGGCAGGGTGGCTCACAGTGGCCGCAGTCTGCCTTCAGTGATGGAGGAGCCAAATCTGTCAACAGGCTGGGCCTCTCTCACAGGTTTTCCCTGGGTCTAAACAAAGGGGAATAGAGAGCAGGAAAAGGGTGGAGGCCACACATAAAAATTAATTAACACTATCTATTTTTATTTATTTTTTAAAAGATAATCTCTTAATCCTAAGTACTGGGATCATGTGTGCCCTTTGGTATATAACCAAAAAGGGTCAGGAGGAATCCATCATGCTCACAGTCTCACCTATTAGATTTCTTTTTCTCAATGGCTCATTGTGTGGCAATCTCCTGTGAAGTGAAATAGACCTTCTGACCAAGCTGAGGCAACTATGGTCAAGGTTAACCATCACCAAGAAAGTTTTGATGTGGAGACATTGGTAACCGCAGGGAAGAAGACATATCAAGACTTGAGTTACCAAGAGGAGAGAAGGGCTGCAATTGCTTCTCATCCAATTAACTCCTTATCCCATTAACTGATTTTTCTCTATGCCCCATCATCCCCTACCTTCTCTCGGCCTCCATACAGTCACCATTTTAAGGACTGAGAAATCAAAGACCTTTAAACTGAAAAATTCTTTTTGAGATCTTTTGGTATCCTGGTCTCAATTATCTACAAGTGGGAAGAAATAGGATGATAGGAAAGAAATATAGGAGTAATTTGAAATGAAGTAGGAAATTGTAGAGCTTCTCTCATTATTCTCTATCGAATAACAGTCCACTCGGTCGCTCAAGCCAAGCACTTGAAGAACAGCACTGATCTCTTTTCTTCATCTCTTCTGTATTTACAGCCCATAATCTAGGCCATCACAATCTCTTGCCTGGGATACTGGAATGTGCTTAACTGATCTCCTGATCTAATATAATGTTGTTCTTCACTCCAATTTGCAAATCACAAGCAGGGTTTTCTTTCTAATATCCACCATGATCATGTTTCTCACTTGCTTCCATGGCATTACCAGTCTGTCTCCTGGATTAGACTGTAAATTCTTTAAAGGGGCTTGTGGAAGTAGAGTGAAAAGGCCTTCCTTCTTCTTGTCCTTAATTTGCAAGAATCCAATTGTTGACCATATTAAAAGAGAAAGAGAGCAAAAATGAGGGAGGGAGAGAGAGAAATTGCAATCTCTGTGATACAAGCAATCCCGAGTGGCATTCAACTTGGCATCACTGAACCCGCATATATTCCCATGTAGTATCTTGGTGAGATGAATGCGAGTCTGCGCTTTATGTTTTTTGTTTGTTTGCTTTTGTTTTGATTTGTATCACATGACCACTAAATGTAATCTACAGGCATCATCTAGTGAGGAGGTAACAATATATCCTAACACTGAAGGAAACACTGGTGGTTTTGGACTTTTTGAGATACTAGATTCTATTCTTTAATTTTGTGCATTGCTAGGGGATTTTCAAGGGTGAGTTACATTATATTTAATCCTTGCTTTTCATAGGATTTTAGAGTGAGCATCTCTGTAAAATACAACTCCTTTCCATCAACCAAGCTTGCCCCCTTTCTTCTGGCAATTGCATTTTCACCCTATTTATAAGCTGTTACAAGAGCCTTCGTGTAGTCACACCTGAATCAAGATGGGCCGGCAAATATCTTATATGCCAAGATTATTAAATTTGATATCCATATAATTGAAGCCATTTACTCTCTTGTGGGTGAAGCTGTAAGATGCAAAAATCAATCTGCTGAAAGGAATAGATAAGATGGCGAGAAAGAAGATCTGAAATGGCAAAGGCTGATTAACAGGTGTGTGCTCCTTGTCACTGGAGAGTCAAAAACAAGTGCTGGGTGGAGGTGGGGGGTGGGGCGTGGGAGACCACTAACTGGGTGTCGGCCTCCATAGTGCTGACCATAGGTATATGAAGAGGGATGGCTGCCCTGGTGAGCTGTAAGCCTGTCCAACCCTAAGTCTGTGTGAGTCAAAGGAGTATAAGGTTAGGTGGGACAAGTAAATGTGAAGAACGAGAGCTGCTTTGCAAGGGAGAAGAAGATGAAAAGGAAGGAGAATGAGTGAGGATAAGAGAGAACTGGGTTAGTTGGAACAGGAGATGGAGCTGTGAGTTAAGATTGAAATCTTTAGCCTTAAAGCTCATCTCAGGCAGAAATTTAGGAAAAGAAGGAAATTGAGCCTCAGAGAGGCTAATGACCCCACAGCAAATCAACTGCTAAAGTAGCAGAGCCCAGGTTTGAATTGAGATCTGTGTGACTCTAAGGTCCATGATTAGCAATCATCTAATTTAATCCCTTCTTATAACAGATGAGGACAAGAGGCTTTAAGAGGTAAAGTGACTTGCCCAAGGACACTGAGATATTTCCAGTAAAACCAATCCTAGAACCACTAAAACCCCATCAAATATTCCTTCCTTCTAAACATTCATTGTTTCCTACCACAATCAGAAAAGAAAGGAGGATGTCACTGAACACTACAGGGCTCTAAAAGAGCCTTTTCTTCCTCATCAGTGCCCCTGTCAACGCTTGATAAACTAAGGAGAAAATTGGCAAGGTGTCACAGGGAGGGTAAGACACTTGAAAAATACAAATCCCTCGATTAGGAGAGTCCAAGCAATTATTTTCGTGTCAACTTAGGAGGGTAAGGCAGGATTAATTTGAACTAAAAGGATCAGGGTGAAAATAAAGGTGTAATATTATTATAATAATGATAATCATTTATTATTCTGATACAGCTGTTACTCCACACACAAGTAGCTTAACTATTATAATATGAAATAAGTCAGAGGTGAAGGTGGTGATAGGAAGGAGAAAGGTAACTGGCATAGGGAGGGACAGAAGGTAGAAACTAGAGAAAGAAAACATGCTGATTTGATAGTGATGGAAGGGCAAAGATAGTCTACCAGGCAAAACATTTTAGAGTAAGTGGTAAATTTTTTGTATTAGAGAAAATTTTTTCATTTTCCTTATTAGAAATTAGAGACAAAAAATGTTAGCTGAACTACCTAAGATCACAGTTTGTCACAGGCAGAGACTAGATTAGAACCTGGGTCTTTTTACACTTGGTTCTATGCTTGTCCAATAACAACCCACATGAGTATTGGAGAATGCAGCAGATTGGGAGAAAAGAAAAAACCAAAGAAAAGATGTTGAGATATAAGTCAAAGGATCCAGACCAGCAGAATCAAATTCCCTTTTCTACTTTCCATCTACATCCCCCGCCACTGCACCTCCAATGTAAAGGAAAAAATATATAAGAGGAGTCAAGTGTGAGGAATAGCCTTTTAATCTCCACGTCCAGAACTGGTCCAAATCATATTGGTTTTGTGGAAATGGTGAAGAGATTATAGTGCACGTTATGTTGGCTCACTATAAGATAATGAGGTATTACCATTGAAGTTCTGTGTTTTTCCAGAAGCAAGTATCCACATAAATTAAGAAGAAAGCAAAAGACATTCTGAACAAACATTTTCTAGTAATTATGCAACTATTATATGCTAAGTTCACCGTTTCTCATCAAAATCTCACAGCTCCATTTATTACACACACATTTATTTGTGACCTACTATAGGCACTGTGTTGGGCACTGGAGGTTTACTGTTAAGTAAAATAGTCATGATTCTTGCCCTTATGGGGTTCCTGATCAGTGGGTAACATAAACATCAAACAAAAATTACGTAATTAATTACAATAGTATTGAGAGCTATTAAGGGTAAGTGTTCAACAAAATATAGTGAGTATCTTCTTTAAATGCATAACTGAGATTGCATAGAAGAATACAGAAATTTCCAGGTCCTCAAAGCAAAAAAGAAAGTAAACCCAAGATTAGAAGTATAAAATTACACTGCCTGGAGGTCGGGGTGGGAGTAGGGCAAAGAGGGTAGAGAGAACATAGGTTACCATCTCAGTAATCATAGTTTAAATTAGAATGCCTATACTGGTTCAGGAAACAGAATCTAGGGCACTTTCCCAAAGATGAGGAGTTAGAACTGAGACCCACATGTAATCCAGGACTGTCATAGGGTTACGCTATCAGTGAAAGAGTAGGCTTTTAAAAATCTGCCGTCAGGTAAAGGGAAATGATGAGAGCACTTATTTGTCTTAGCCAGGGTTCTGAGGATAATAACTTGTCTTAGCCAGAGTTCTGGTAGAGGTAAGTAAGTGCCCCTGAAAATTAATAACTGCAGATTTATGAGGATTTGGGGGTTAAGTATACACACACACACACACACACACACACACACACATATATATAACTGTGGAGAAAATTAACAAAAAAGGTGTAACAGGATGATATCTTTGGCAAAAGCAAGAGCTTAAATTCCCTGGAAGGACATGGGCTTTTTCACATTTACATAAATATATATATGCAATCCAGTCTTTCACAAACATCCATAAGAAAAGTGACATATAAATCACTACTGAAGATGAGCTCACAATCCAAAATTACCAAACAAAAAAGCAAGTCATCAGGAACAAAAAACCAAACCAAAAACAGAATTTGACCCTTAAGAACATTAGTAATGGTACATGCTGCAGAAACCTATAAAATAAAATATATTATAAATTATTAAAGATGTAAAATGAGAACTGAAAAACAAAAGACAAAAAGATGCTTTTCTGAAAACAGGTAAACAGAATATTTAGAAGTAAAAAATACAGTCATTGAGATGAAAATAAATGAAGTAGATTAGAGGCTGCTGAAGAGAGAATTAGTAAACTGGAAGATAGGGTAAAATAAACTGGAAGGTAGGGTAAATTAGAGAGAATGAAGTTCAGAAAGATAAAGAAATTACAAATAGGAAAATGAGGTAACTAGACATGAAGTCTAGATTAAGAATGCCAAGTTATATCATTTATAGGTTTTAGAATGAGAGAATGAAGAAAATGGAGAAGAAATAATATTCAAAGATAATTTCCTAGAATGGATAAAGATATGGATCCTCAGCTACAGGGAGCATGATGAGTACTTAAGATGACAAAGTTATAAAAATCCACACCCAGACATAGTGTAGTAAGACTACAGAACACAAAAGACATAAAAAAATTAAGACAACTAGAGAGAAAAATAGAACATTTTCAAAGGAATGGCATGTAAGATTCTAGGCTGAGGATGATTTTGCCTTGTCACTTTGTAGACAGTATTCCATTAGCCATGGTTAATGTTGTAAGTCAGTTTACATGACACTGCATGTAAATATACTTTACATTGACTACATAAAACAGGAAAAATAATAATGGTTCATTGGACAAGGTATGAAGACAGTGAAACTAAGTTATTGGGCAACAGTGACATATACTCTGAGAAGGTACTCATGGTAGCTAAAACATTGTATTCATATAAGATATTAATAGAATTAGAGCATATGGTTTATAAATCAGCAGAGTGATAGAAAAGGAATAAAGAAAAATGCATCCATCCAACAAATGGCAGAAAATGAGAAAACAAATCTGAAGGATGAGTAGGAGGAGTCAGTTTGGAGTTTGAGGGCATAGGAGAGATGAGATAGGTTAGAGAGAGACAAGCCTGAGAAAGATCATGTAAAGCAAGTTAAAAATTGTGATTTTTTTTAAAAGTTGGTATTCTTTTTTAAAAGATGTGAAAATTGAATATCAAAAAAGTTAGCTAACTTATTTAAGTTTATACAGCTAATTGGAGACAGAGCTGCATGACGTGTCCTTTCCTCATTCCACTGTGCCAAGCAGCAATTGCAGTGAAGACTTACCAAGACCAGAGCATCTGACTCAGAGCACTGGCAGTGCTAACAACGACAAAACTAATAATCAACATTTACTAAGCACTTACTATATGCCATAGATCACAAGGACATGCTTTATCTCATTTAATCCTCACAATTATGAGAGAATAATTATTATTATCCCCATTTTACATATTTGAGAAGACTGAGGCTTAGATGATTTTAAATGACTAAGTAACTGGCAAAGCCAGCTGTGAACCCAGATTCATCTGTTTTTTTAACCTACATATGATATGTCTAGAATTTTTTGCACCAATCAAACATTTCAAAAGGTCCTATCTTTTTCAAAAGATATTCCCTATTATTAAATGTTTTTATAATAGTAATGATGTGAATTTTAAAAGAAAATACTCAGCCTTAATCTGACTGACTCCACTGATATAAAATATTTTTATTTTTTCTCTATTTCTTTCTAAACTTTATGCGATGTACACTTTGTTTATGTAGTTAGAACCACATAGTATAACAATTCCGTGTTTCTCCTTTTTGGATATTCAAGATATTCCACTGGGTTATGCAAATTACTTGCTGCATTCCTCCTTCCCTGTTGGACGTTTAGTTGCAATTATTCTCTCTCTTATAACTCCAGCCTTTCGCTCTTTATTAGCCCTTTCCTCTTAGCATATAAACTCACTCTCATCTCTCCTATACTGCAATTAAAATACCTGACACTTCTTCCAGCCCACCTACTAACCTTATATTCCTCCTTCCCATTTCTGTCACATTTTCTGAATAAATATTCTCTGCTTAGAGCCTCTACTTCACTTCTCATTAATACCTCGATCTGCTGCAATCTAATTTCTCGATCCTGTCATTCCACTCTCCTTGGGCAACTTCATCCATGTGCATAATACAACTTCCATCTTTGCTGGTGACTCACACCCAGACTTCTCAAAAGAATAGTTCAGGGAGCTAAGGACTGGGCTGAAATTGAGGACCACAAATTTGTAGTAACAGAAGTCTATAACAACTTAATGACTTTCCCCAACAGGGCGCAATAGACTGGGAGGAGTGGAGGAGAAGGAATGGGTAGGATTAATCACTTCTTTGGTTGCCTAACATAAGGAAGGACAAAGATGGAGGGAGATTAAAAGTGTTTGTGAGTGGGGATATTGAAACACAAAATACAAAGACATATTCAGACAAGGCAGTGCAATGTGGTCATAAACTACTTTGTATAAACTGGAAAGGAAAGAAAGGCAGCTAGGAATGGCAGTTTAGGAGAAAAACAAAGTGATCAATGACAATCTGATGACCTCCCCACAAGAACACGCCTCTTGCAAAAAATCATCTCTCTCCAGAAGAGGAGAAGAGGAAACACAAGAGGAAATGCCTGGTGCAGAATCCCAATTCCTACTTCATGGATGTGAAATGCTCAAAATGCTATGAAATCACCACAATCTTTAGTCATGCACAAACAGTAGTTTTGTGTTGCCTGCCCCACTGTCCTTTGCCAGCCTCCAAGAGGAAAGGCAAGACTTACAGAAGGACGTTCCTTCAGTAGGAAGCAGACAAAAAGCACCCTGAATCAAGACAAAACCATCTAGATTACATTTTAGATTTTTTAAAAAAGAAGAAGAACAGGAATTATGGGAGTAAAATTATGGGCAATCTAAAAGGATGGAAGGTTGTATTCAAAGAGGGAACTATGATGTTTAAGATTACATGGAGGGCTGGCAAGGATAAAGTATACCCATGGGGGTGAGTAGCTAAGATGAAGTAGAGTTAGGGGGATCTAGGGATCTATTTAAACATAGAGGTCACCCAGGAGGACAGCACGACATGCAGTAGAGAGAAGGCCTGGGCCACAAGCCAAAATCCTTAACAAATGTAGGAAGGGACCATGAGGTGAGTCAGTAGCTTTCAGTGATAAGGGAGAGTAGTCATATGACATAGACAAGAAGAAAAAACCTCAAAGGCAAAGTTTGTGCACAAAAATGGAGAAATATTGGTTTGCATTTGGCAACAGAGAGGGAGACAGAAGAATTCTGGACCTCTCTCTCAACCCTGTGAAACATCTCCTTCCAGCTTCTTGAACATTCTATGCTGGTCTTTCTAACGCCCCCCACTCAATGAGGTCACCATTCCTTATCCACTTGCACAAGGCAGAAACCCAGGAATCATCCTGAACATCTTTTCCTTGCTTCTGTGTCCAATCCATCACTAATCTATAAAATATCTGTTAATCTCTCTAGAATCCATCTGTTTTTCTCCATCTCCACAGTAGTCCTAGGTCCCATCAGCTCCCGGCTGGACTACTACAATGACAGTCCCCCACCCAGCCTCTCTGCTGCTTTTCTTGCCTCTGTCAAAGTCAGTCTCCAGTGGTAATGTGCACCTTTCTTTCAGTGCAATGTAGAGTGGTCACCCTCTACTCTTGACTCATCATACTCCCTTTAAATTCCTCAATCAAGTTCTTCTGTTCTAAGGATAAAGATCAGACTTTTTATATGTCCCAAAGCCCCTCACTTGGACTAGTCTCTATATTTCCCTCACCAATTTCATGTCATGCTTTGCTCTTCTTTGTTCTCTAGTTATTTCACTTTCTGGAATGCATGATGATCCAGACTTTGCACATACTGTCCCCTTCTGTCCTGAATACCATTCTACATTCTCAGAGAAAGCACCAGCAGATCTTCTGTCTACATAATCTTATGGTCATGTGCACTTCTTATTGGTAGTAGCACTTAGCACTAAAGTGAGTTTGCCCGTAGTTGGGATATTTGACTATACTTGTCTCTTTTTGCTAGATGCAAGGGTGGCAAGGACAGGGGTCTGCTAATTTTAGTCACCACTTTATCTTTGATTCTTAGCATGGAACTTGGCCATATATAGTAGGTAAGAAGCCATGCCATCCAGATCTTTCTTCAGGGAAGAACACAGTCATCAGACAGCCTCCATCATCAGCTAGAGTCAGCCTCAGTTGCAGAAGGAGGTATCTCTGAAGTTTACCCTCTTTGGGACAGTCCACATTTGGTGGGTGTGTAAAGCAGGGTGTTGTAGGTATAATGATGGCCCCCCAAAATACATGCCTTAATGCCTAGAACCTGTGAATATGACCTTATTTGGAAAAAGGGTTTTTGCAAATGTAATTAAATTAAGGAACTTGAGATAAGATCATTTTGGATTTAAGGTCAACTCTAAATCCAATGACAGTTTTCCTTTAAGAAAAAGGTAGAATATGGATACATGTTATTATATATTTGTCTAACCTCACAGAATGTATAATACTCAAAAGTAAACCATTACATAAATCGTAGGTTTTGGGTGATGCTGATATGTCGATGTAGATTCATCAACTGTAACAAATATCCCACTGTGGCAAGGGGGGCAGCATATATGGGAAATCACTACACCTTCCTCTCAATTTTGTTGTGAACCTAAAACTGCTCTAACAAAAAAAAGTAAGTCTTCAAAAAACAAACAAAACAAAAATGATAGCGGGAGACCTGAGACCTAGCCACACAGAGGAGGAGGCCATGTGGAGACAGAGGCAGAGTCTGGAGTGGTGCTACCACAAGTCCAGGAATGGCTGGAGCCACCAGAAGCTGGAAAAGGCAAGGAAGGGTCCTTCCCTGGAGCCTCTGAAGGAAGCACGACCCTGCCAATACCTTGATTTCAGACTTCGGGTCCCCAGAACTATAAGACAATAAGTTTCTATTGTTTTGAGCCACCTCACCTGTGGTAATTTGTTTTTGCAGTCCTTGCAAACAAATACACAGTGGTATAAAACCCCACACTGGGCCACTGTGGGATGGCTCAGACAAGTTCAGACAAGCACTTTTCACCCAGAGCTCACCGCTGGGTTCCTGAGGTTCTTACAAGGCTGCATCGTGGCTCAACTTTTTCTGCCCAGTTCTGCTTTCTTCCTTCTTTCTTCCAAAGGTTTTCACCCCTAATAAACATCTTACACTATATACTAGTGGCTTCTAGAGAGCCCAGTGTGATACATCATAATAAGATATTTGTTAAATGAATAAATTAAATAGATAGTAAATTCCTAGAAAGCAAAAGTTATGTCTTATTCATCTTTAGAATCTTAAATCTTAGCACAGTACTTCACACATAATAGATGTTCAATAGCAATTTGTTAAGTGAAAGAAAAATGCATGAACATATAAATAGCTTGTGTTGAACCTGTAGATTGAAACAAATTTTGCTTAACTATTTGTTTATCTCTTGTGAGGGAGGTTTGAGGAAGGGAAGGAGGAAAGAGAGAGGAAGGGAGGGAGGGAGGGAGGGAAAGAGTGCATAAGACAGGGAGATTGATTGTGTCATGAACTCAGCTAAGCCCTGTCATGGGGCTCCCATGAGGGTGGTACTAGAGAGGACACAACCTCCACAAAGGACAGCTTTCCCCTTGAGGGCAACATTTTTGCTCTTGCAGAGCTAAAACTCTTCCTATCAATATGCAGAAATAATTTCACCACCCTGCTCCCAGCTATTCTGACATAAATCCTTAAGGATAAACATTCTGAGTGTGAAGAACCAGAATAAAACAGAAGGGACATGCTCCAACAAGGCTGTGGAATGTGGGCGAAGGAGAAAGAATTACCACTATTTTTAACAGTGGAAAAGACCCTGTGAAGAAGATGGATTTCAGATCGGCTTTACCTCATAGCATGCTTCAGGGGAACAGGACCCTAAATGTCGTCTACTGCAGTGCCTTATTTTACAGATGGAAAAACCTAGGCTCACAGGGAGCAAGTGAGTTGCTAAAGGCCCTAATACTCCATTAGTGGCAAAGACGAGGCTGGAACCTCAGAGTTCTTTTCAGTAATGAAGGGAGGGAAGGGGCAAATGAGGAGAAAAAGGAAATATGAATGGGGTTTTGGTATCTGTAGGAAGAAGGATGCAATCAGGTTCTAGCTGTAATTGGGCAAATTATATCAATTATTCCCTACAACAACTCTGAGGCAAAATGTGTCATCGTCATTTTATCACCTAGGATAGTGAACTCAGAAATACTGGGTGAGTTTCCAAGTAAATGGTGGTGTTACCATTCAAACCCTGATCTGTCTAACTCCAAAGATTACACTTTTTCCAGAACATGTTACAAGGGAGAAGGGTGAAATTCGAGTGAAAAGTCAAATGAAGGGATGCTGATGGGTGGGTTACCTGGGGAACACTAGAAAGGAGGGTAGGAGTAGACTGGAATCTCCAAAAAAAGGGCCTAAGGCTCAGAGTGATAGTAATAGGACAATGGAATATTTCTTAACTCCAAATGCCTAAAAGAGAGGGGAAGATGGCGGGAATGTCTACATCTGGAGTTTGAGTTAAGGATTGATGTTAAAAGTGGAACCCTGAACAGGTGGAGGGGTCATGATTATACTAGAAGGAGATAATTAGCATCCAGCTGCATTAAGGGCATGATTCTGGAACTGACAAAAAATAAGGAATGTGGAAGATGGGTTAATGAAGTGGTGGGAGAAATTGGGATGGGCAGAGCAAGGGGCCACCTGGAGTTCTGAGTGATGACTGAGAGGTTCCCTCCTTGAGAAGCACAAGGAATGAGCATGCTCCTCCTGGCAACAAGAAAGGTATTCCTGGGAGAGGGTTCCCAAGTGGCAAAGGGCAGCTCTGCTCTGATTAAGGTGAATTTGAGGGACTTTGGCTTAATGATGGCTTCTCCGTGTCTCATTGCCTTGGTCCAGTCCCTGATCATGTTGCAGGAGAACCTTGGAAAAATTTCTTAACATGTCTCCTGCCTTTTCCAGTCTAATTATCTCCTCCAAAGTACCCTCCCATTTTTTTTCCAAAGGGATCTTTGCAACCCACAAGTCAGATTTAGTTACTAACCAACCCTAAACCCTCAAATGCTTAAAACTCTTATTATGCACTCACCCAAGCTTCTCTTTTCCTACCTCTCCTCACCAGTCACCTATATGAGAGTTGCCTTGAACTTGACACTATTCCATCAACATGATGCAATCTTTCACAGCACCACTGCCCTGCATGTGCTGCTTCCTCTCTGGAATTCTACAATCTCCATCCTTCATTACCATGTTTCCACCTGAAAAACACCTTCAAGATATTTCTTGGAGCCTTATGTCATTTAAACTATTACTCCTACCTTCAGAAGAGAAGAGTAGTTCTCAACCTTAATGTGTATCTGAAAAACTTAATAGTCATTCATGTATCCTATCCCAGAGTTTCTGTTTTAACTGATCTGGGGTATGGGATTGGCCTGAGTTTTTGGATTTGTTGTGTGTGTGTGCATGTGTGCGTGTGCGTGTGCGTGTGTGTGTGTGTTTTAATTTAGGGATTCAAATAGGCAGAAAACACTGAGAAACCCTGGCATAGAGTTTAAACTGTTTAACATTTTAAATGAGATCATCATTCCTGCTATCAGAAATATGATTCTATTCTCAATTAATGTAATCAAGATAAAAAGAAATCTAAGAAGTAGAAGCATAAATGATAGTGACTGCAGCTGTTAGTGACTGCAGCTTGGATAAGTGATAAGGAAACAGGAGGAGTGGTTCAGACCTGTAAGTGTGAGAGGAATTTAGAGATGGATGGAGGATTTTTTTTTTAACATAAGGAGGATAATAATCAAGCTTGATCTTAAAGAAAGAGGAGTTCCAATTTCTACTCATTTGAGTTGATTGGTGGAAAATGTAGAGAACATTGTCACTGGGGAAAGAGTAAAGAAAAAAGTTTCAGGGTGGAACAATGGCCAACACATTAAATTCTAGGTACTTTTTCAAAATACTTTGCCTACATTAACCGGTTCAATCTGCATAGTAGCCCTAAGAGGTAGGTACAAATATCTCCGTATTATAAGTAAGAAATCTGAGACATGGAGTTAGGTAATTTGCCCCAAATCATATAGCTATCATGGAAAAATGATGTGTTTAAAGAATGAATGAAGGATCTGACCCAACAGACATAAAATATCTATGTTGCTATGTGGAAAATAAGTTTGGGTCACTAGAATGGTTCCAGATTAGGGAGGGCCCTGAACTTAAGAAGTGGCAAGAAATAGAAAGACATTGATGGTCACCGAGCAGGAGACCAACTTAGAAGTGTTTTAGGAACCCAAAGTGCCAGCAGGTTGTAGACCCACTTTTATTTCCATCCATGATGGAATAGCCTGTAGTAGGCCAACACACCTGCTAAGAACAACTAGAAAATCCAGACAGAATACAACATTTCTGCTGAAAGCGCAGGAGCTAAGATTTGAGGGACCAGATCCTGTGGAGAGGGAAAGTTTATGGAAGTGAACCCAACGTTCTACATATTACTTTTTTTTTTTTTTTTTTAACCTATGGGCACTTATAACTCATTGGTGTGGGACAAAAGGCCAAGAAACTGTTCAGAGGAGGCTGCTAAGAAGCAGAACATCAGAAGCAGAGCTTAAGACAACCTCATAAGGTAGAAAGGTACAAATGGAAGTAGTTCCCGGACAGCTAAGATTTGAGGACTAAGAACTGGAATAGAAATGAGCCTAATACTCATCACTGATACTGAAGCTTGCTATGGTTTGGTTTGAATGTTTGTCCCCTCCAAAACTCAGACTGAAATCTAATTTCCATTGTAACAGCATGAAGAGGTGGGTCCTTTAAGAGGTGATTGATTAGGCCATGAGGGCTCCAATCACAGGTGGGATTGGTACCACGGTAGAAGCATGGGTTTTCTCCCCTCTCACTCTCTATTGCCCTTTTACCTTCTGCTGCCCACCTCGGGATGGTGAAGCAAGAAGATCCTCACCAGATGCAGGCTCCTTAGTCTCAGACTTCCCAGTCTCCCGAACTGTGAGCCAATACATTTCTGCTCATTATAAATTACCTAGTCTCAGGTATTATATTATAGCAGCTCAAAACAGGCTAACACTTAAAACTGGTACCAGAAATTTGGGCTGTTGCTATAAAAGTACCTAAAAATGTAGAAGCAGCTTTGAAACTGGGTAATGGATAGAGACTGGAAAAATTTAGAGGAGCAGGCCAGAAAAAGTCTAGATTGCTATGAACAGAGCATTAAGAGTGATTCTAGTGAGGGGTCAGAAGAAGAAGAGGGCTATAGGGAAATTTGTAAACCTTTTAGAGATGACTTACGTGGTTGTAATCAGAATGCTGGTACAGCATGGAATGTACAGCCCATACTGATGAGGTCTTAGGTGGAAGTTGAAGAAAAGTTATTGGAAACTGGAGGAAAGGCCATCCTTCTTACAAAGTAGCAAATAACTTGGCTGAATTGTGTCCAGGTCTGACAGCTTTGTGAAAGGCAAAATTTAAGAGCAATGAACTAGGGTGTCTGGCAGAAGAAATAGCTAAACAGCAAAGCATTCAGGATGCTGTACAGCTCCTTTTAACTGAATATAGTGAGGAATAAACCTGACATTTTTTTTCCTCTTATCAAAATTCCCAACTAAAAGGCTTAGGGATTTGTGCCTGGTGAGGACTCACCAGATGGAGTTTTATTATCCTATTACCATATATACTAAAGTTTATTTTCCAACCTAACTCTGGCATAACATCACATAACAAATAAAGAAGGAAATCAAAGTAGTTTATGGCCCTGCAAAGCTTTTCTTTTGGACTCCCAGACTCCAGAAACCTTGTAAGACACTTATCTATCCTCTCTGAAGTCTGTCGCACATAGGAATTCATCTACATATTAACAAACCTGGAGTTTTCTGCCCCTTTATTTCAACAAAACATCTACTCTACTGATTTCCAAAATTCCTTAAATAGGAACTACAAATTACCAGGCAAGAAATCTGAATCTCCCTATAACCTGCAAGCCCCGCTTGGAAATTTCCCTCCTTCCCGGGTCAAACCAATGAAAATCTCACATGTATTGATTTACGGTTTTTGTAACTTCTGCCTCCCTAAATTGTATAACCAAGCTGCCATTCAACCCTTATGGGCACATGTTCTCAGGACCTCTTGAGGATGAGTGTTCTTGGGCCTAAGATCCTCAAGATCGGACAGAATAAACCACCTTAAACTATTTTACAGAGTTTGGCATCTTTCATCAACAATAGAAAAATACGAAAAGAAAGAAATATTTTTAAAATAGAATTTATAATTTAAAAGGAAGCATCATTTAGGGATTCTCAGCCTGGCCATGTGGTAGAAAATGAGAGAGAATTTTCAGGAAAGGAAATTAAAGGCATGACCAAGTAACCATTTGATAAAGAGATTAATAGGAATAGAATGAAGTCAGAGGCTATCCATCAGGACGATGGACCATGGAAGACCTTCAATTCAGAGATTATGAGTGCAGGGTCTGAGGGAGGGAAATATATCAAAAGAGAGGCTTAGGGTCCAGACAGCAAACTCCAACTCATGATAGCAACCAAGTGCACTGGGACCAGCAAAGTCATGGGAATGGAGCCCCAAGGACCTTGGAAACCCAACCTTCACTCCAGTGTTTCCAGGAGGTGGGACATGGACTCAAGGAAGATTTTTCTGGAGACTAAAAGGACAGAGCGCAAAATAAAGTTTCTCAGGTCACTGACTTTGAGCAGATATGGTCATGAACTTAGGTCGATTCTGCATACACAGCAATAATCATTAACTAGAAAAACAGTCAGTTTTCTGGCCCTCGGGTAGGTTCCGTTCGACTTGGTCATAAGACGCTAAGATTGACATTTCCCAAGAATTTGTCTTTCAGCTACCAACCCAGCTCTTCTTAGGTTAACACCTTTGTTCCAGACTGACCCACCCATCCAGCTACCTGCCCACCTTCGTCTATGTGCTAATGACTGACCCACCCATCCATCTGCTGTCAGAGATGTGAAAAACAGACAACCACCCATCACCATGACGACAACTCCTGTGTTATCTTAGTCAAGAATACTTACCTGACCCCCAAAAGAAAGCCTTAAAAACCCCTGGTCTCAAGCATTGGCTGCCAAACATTCCTTAAGCATCTGGTCACCTCTCTAATCTTGGAGAGGCAGATCCGCCGTCCCTCTCTGAACTACTTTCTGAATAAACTTCCTTTTTCTTTATCAACCTTCTATGCAATTCTTTGCCTACCTGTAGCACCGATTCAGCTCACTGACCTAACAGAGACTTAAGGTGTAATGTTGTCCATCTTGTTGGGTTTTGGATTTACTTGTGAATGGATATCCCCTTTTTCTTGCCCATTTCTTCCTTTTAGTATGGGTATGTCTATCTTATGTTTGTCTCACTTTTGTATTTTGGAAGTAGATAGCTTGCTTGATTTCACAGGCCCACAGCTGAAGGGGAATTAACCTCAGGAAGAATAGTGCTTTGAGTGTCACCCATATCTAATTTAGATAAAACCCTAGTTTATAAAATATATATATATATAATTGTGTATATACATACATGTATATACACAATTATAATTTCCAAGGAAAAGACAGGGTAGGCAGAAACGACATTACATAGCACATTTTCTTTCCATGTATCCATTGATGGACACTTAGATTGATTCCAAATCTTTGCTATTGTGAGTATGCTGTGATAAACATATAAGTGCAGGTATATTTTTGATAAAATGATTTGTTTTCTATATGTATCCCAAAAGCGGGATTGCTGGATCAAGTGGTAGTTCTATTTTTAGATTTTTGAGAAATCTCCACAGTTTTCTATAGAGGTTGTACACTAATTTATACCCCCACAAACAGTGTATAAGTGATTATTTTTGTCTACATTCTCAGCACATCTATTATTATATGACTTTTTAATAATAGCCATTCTGACTGGTGTCTGCTAATATTTCATTGTGTTTTAATTTGCATTTCTCTGATCTTTAGTGACACTGAGCATTTTTTCATCGTTTAGTTTGCCATTTGTGTGTCTTCTCTCAAAAAAAATGTATATTTTGCCTACTTCTTAATGAGATTATTTGAGTTTTGTTGTTACTGTTGAGTTGTTTGAGTTCCTTGTAAATTCTGTATATCAGTCTCCTGTTGGATACATAGTTTGCAAATATTTTCTCTCATTCTACAGATTGTCTATTCATTCTGTTATTTCTTTTGCTGTGCAGAAGCTTTTTAGTTTAATAAAGTCTCATTTGTCTATTTTTGGTTTTGTTGCTTCTGCTTTTGAAGTCTTAGTCATGAATTATTTCCATAGATTAATGTCCTGATGTATTTTCCCTATACATTCTTCTAGTATTTTTATAGTTTCGGGGCTTACATTTAAGTTTTTAATCCATCTTGTGTTGATTTTTTTATTAAAAAAATTTAGAGGAGATTAAAGAACTTTATACCAATAAATCCAACAATATAAATGAAATTTATAAGTTTATTTAAAAAATTATATAGCCTATCAAAATTGAAACAGGAAGAGACAGAAAATCTGAATACTCCTGAACTTATTAAGGAATTGAAACTGATTTAAAAGTTTCACAATGATATCTTCTGGCCCAGATGACTTCACTGGTGAATTTCTTCCAAACTATTAACTCCAGTTTTACAAAAATCATTCTGGAGAACATAAAAATAAAGGACACTCCCCACTTCATTTTACAATTCCAACATTACTTTGATAACAAAATCTGACAAGGACATTACAGGCCATTACCTCTCCTTGACATTGATGCAAAAATACTTTTTTAAAAAAGATAATATGTCAAGAGCAAGAGGAGTTTATTTCAGGAATGCACAGTTGGTTTTACCATTCAAAAATTGATAAATGTATTCAACAGAAATGCATATGTATATTCTCCAAAAGACATATTCTGGAATGTTCATGCAGGACTATTTCTAATAGGCCTGAACTGGAAGATACCTAAAAGCTCACACACACAGAACAAATAAACTGTGGTATACTCACAACACGAACCGTGATACAGCAATGAAAATAAAAGAACAGCCAGGCACAGTGGCTTACACCTATAATCCCAGCACTTTGTAAGGCTAAGGTAGGAGGATCTCTTGAGCCCAGGAGTTCAAAATCAGCCCTGCCTCTGAGGCAGCCATACCCTGCCTCTACATAAAAAAAAAAAAAAAGAAGAATTACTTAAAAATAATATTAAAGAGAAAATTTTAAATACTGCCACTACACAGAATAATATGGACTACTCTCAAAAAGGTTGAGCAAAAAAGGCTAGACACAAAACAGATTGTACTCTCTGGTTTCATTTAAATAAAGTATAACAATATATAAAACTAATCCATGGTATTAGAAGTCAGGCATATGGCTAGAAGGGAGCATGAGAGGAGTTCTGGGGTTCGGTGAATATTCTAGATCTTGATCTATGTGCTAGTTACAAAGTGTTCTGTTTATGATAATTCATTTGGTTGAACACTTATGTATACATATTATTCTTCATAAAAAGCTCTTTAAAGTAAATTAATTTACCAAATTAACACAATGAGAAAAATCATATGATCATCTTAATAGACACAGGGGAAAAAAACGGTGTATAATACAATTCAGCACTCATTCATGATTTTAAAAAAAGGAACTCTGAACAGACTAGGAATAGCAGGAAACTTCCTAAGTATAATAAAGAACTCGTACAAAAAAATCTAACAGCAAACATATATTTAATAGTGAAATACCAAAAGCTTTCTTCCTGAGACTAGCAACAAAAATACAATTCCCACACTTCCATTCCTTATTGCTCTTAAGATTTTAACCATTGCATCTTCAAGTCTTTGGTATGTGCAAACATTAACAGTACTCAAAAAGACAAATATAGATACACTGAACCATATCAATGTTTTTCTTTTTCTTTCTTTTTTTTTTTTTTGAGTTGGAGTCTCACTCTGTCGCCCAGGCTGAAGTGCAGTGGCATGCTCCCGGCCACCGCAGCCTCGACCTGCTGGGCTTTCCGGTGATCCTTCCACCTCAGCCTTCCAAGTAGCTGGAACTACAGGCGCGTGCTACCACACCCAGCTAATTTTTTATTTATTGTAGAGACGAGGTCTCGCCACATTGCCTGGGTGGGTCTCGAACCCATGGACTCAGGCAACCCACTCG